>PVJH01021059.1:0-39454 GCA_004026705.1 Nesogale talazaci
AAAAAAAAAGGACTGGCTCCAAAATTCCTTTTGCTTTGATTAACCAAAGGGTGCCTCTCAAAACAATTTTCTCAATGCCTCCCACACTTCCTTGAGACAGTTACTTCACCCTTACAAGCTCACATATTACGATGCCTGGACTCTCCGGATTTGATAAGCAGTGAGATGTGTTGGGGCTTACATCTACCTAGTTGTTCTTTATACTTCACTCTACAGAACTATTAAAAAAACAAAGCTAGATGACGAAGAATGGATTTCAATTTATAGCAAACATATCGGATTTCCGAGATTTTGCGGGAGCAGACATCTGCATCTTTCTTTTAGAAGATTTTAACTGTCAGCCTTGCCTTTAGCAGGCCCATGCTTCCTGACAATGTCACCAAGACCTTCTTTTTAAAAAATCATTTTATTGGGGGTGCTCACACAGCTCTTATCACCATCCATCCATCCATCGTGTTGAGCCCATCTATACATTCATTGCCATCATTCTCGATACACCAAGACTTCTTATGGCACCACAATGCACCTAAATATTGACAGTTATTTCTGGGAGTCAGAGAGGCCATGAAACAGAAAGTTCCCAAATCTTACTCAGTGTAAAAGTCTACTAAATCATGACTTAGGGATGGGACTTTGCTGACAGGTAGACATTTTCAAAACCTTCTAGAACTCTTATGAAATCAGAGAAATGAGTAATATTAAGAACATGCCTAAAATGGTCAAAGCCAGTTCAAAAGGAGTGACCATAAAATGACAATGTATATTCAGTTGTCTTTCAAAATAGCCGCTATTGAAAAAAAATACATTGGGGGGGGGGGGCATCACTGCCCTCTGGTGGGAGTAGTAGGCCCAGCCTTGCTCCTGGAGAGCTGCTGCTGGAGTTGAACTGCCAACCCAGTGGGCTGCAGTCCCGCACAAACCACTACGCCACTGGGGTCAGCCTGAAAAAAAAATACATTTTTATACAAATAATTCATACCTACATTTTTTTGTCAACCACCAGTAAAGACCCCTTACTCCACCAATGTTTTCTGAAAGTATGCTATGTTAGTTATTTTATACTGATGTGTAAAAAAGAGAAAGAAAAAGAAATTGCTGTGTCAAAGTTAAGAAAATACTGGTGCTTGCTATTATTCTTTAAGAGCCCCGATGACATAGTTGTTCTGAATTGGGTTTGATTCTAAAGGAAGGCAGTTTGAAACTTACCAGATGCTCTGAGCGAGAAAGACGGCTTTCTACTCCTGGAAAAAGTTAGTCTTGGAAAATTACACAGAGACACTACCCTGTACAATAGCATCTCGGCATCACACAGTGGCAGTGAATGAGCGCCCTCAATCTAGAAGACAAACCCAATTTGCAAAAACACTTGAACAAAGAAATATGCTGAGTTTCCTGTCATTTCTCTGGGTCCCCTGACAAAATGGAAGACCTAGCTCTAGAGTAAACATTTGTCTTTTATTTAATGTGTGGCTTCCCATGATCAGAACCTCCTTCCTCTTGTAGAGCAATTCATCACTGCATGACTTTTGGTGATTGAGAAGACCCACCCTCTCTTGGGCAGGCCAAAATTTAGACAACGTTACTCGGGCCATGGTAACTGTAGCTTGGGAAGGTCCCTAGTTCTCGGCTAACTAGATGTCACCCCCAGGATTTGAAGTCTCTTGACTGGTGGTGCCAGCAGCTGCCACCAAATGGCATTTAGCTCCCCCTAAGTGAAGCAGCATTGGGCCAATGCCCAATCTGCCAACTTCAACAGAGTGGGAAAGAGGCTCAGTGAGGCTCTCCCTGGGGTGACATTCATGTGTACTCTTGGGTTCTGACTTCCTGTTCCTCTTTATTACATGATTTCTGTTTTCGCCATCCTCAAATTTATTGAGCCTCCTTAACTTTATCTATCTTTACCCTTTGAATACTTGTATATTCCATTTCTGCTTAAACCAATAAGGAGGCAATTTGTATTTGCTCACTCCCAGTCCTCAATAGGACAGCACTTATAGATCTGTTGGTTGGAATGGAAATGAAATTCTAAGTCAGAAGACTAATTTAAAATTGAACATAGAAATCAACATCAATTTCAAAAGACTGCAGAGAATGTAACGTGAGATGAATTAAAATTTAAATGCAAAATAATCCACCAGTAATTTTTTGTTGTGCCTTCTGAGCTTTTGTGAGGGTTAGACAGACCTTTTTGGTAGCTTTTCCAAGGCCACACTTACAACACTCACGTGCCAATGAGCCTGAAAATGCTTACAGCTGGCTTCTGGAGTCAGCAAGTTCACCGGGTGTTTGAGAAGTTCCTATTCCCCACCTGATGGACTCCATCAAGGATAAGCCCAAGGGTCTCTTTCTTACCAAATGTGGCAGCAACAAATGGGCTTCAGTGGGTTCCAGAACACAGAAACATTTGGGGAACAATTTAGGGGAAACATTGAGAACTTTCTAGCACCATGGGGTCTCATTTGCTACTGAAACAAATTTCAGTATTCCTCATTTGAAGAGTTTTATAACACCTCCTTGTCAGCTCATCCCATTTCTCCTACTGAAGCAGAAGATGATGTTGTTCCCAGAGTTGGGTAATCAGGACACTCAGTAAAATAAAAGTTTTTAAAGATATATTTGCTTTTCCCTTCAGAGAAAACAGCATGAAACAACCACCTTTACATACAAACTAATTAAAGCTACTTGGGACTTTTGTTCTAAGCCCACACCAAGATACCCAGATAAGGGCTAAGTGGTAAGAAGTGGGGGGCAGGTTATTTATTACTCTATAACTAAAGAGCAGACATTATGAGAATGTCAGGCAAAGTCAAGGTCATTGCACCAGCTCTACCTGCAACAAGTCAAGAGAGAAAGGAAGCAACGCTAAGTCCTGTAAGTGGCTCTACGGTAGTTAAAGTGGAGCCCTGCCTCCTAACACTGTGTGTAGCTCAAGGCAGGACTCTACTTGTAAACCCATCAAGTTCAAATGAGTTCCATCTTTAAGGGATCCACTGAAGGTCAGCCCTCAACAGAGACTATTATGGAAGGATTATTTACAGAAACTGTTGTCTCAGGGTTTAGCACAGCAGGATTTTGTTTTTGTTATTATTGTGAATTAGGTGAATATTTTCAGAGCAGATTCATTTTTCATTCAATAATTCATACACATTTTATTGTATGTGATTTATTGTGATCATGTGTTAGTCCAGATTGACTAGAGAAGCGATCCAGAAACATTCATATACAAGAGTAATTGGGTATTGAGAAAAACCATCCCAGCCCAGGCCAGATCAAGTCCTTAAGCTTGCTATTAACTCAGATGCCAACACCAGTCTATAAATCCCTCTTCAGACTCACGAAACACATGCAACGATGCCGGGTACAGGAAGATCACGTGACAGTGGGTAGAAAGTTTTGCAGATCTAGTGCGGATCTCAGCACTGACAGGGGTTTCCATGTGGCTCCTTCAGCTCCAGGGCTCTAACGTTGTTTCATGTGTCTTGTCAGCAAACATGTCTCTCAGGGAAGAAGCACGTGTCCTGTCTCCAGTGAGCTATTTATCTCCTTAGCATCTCTACATGAAATCATCAAGTTATGGCCTGATTGACAAGCTAAACTTCACCCTTTCACTCTTAAGTCTCAAATTGACAACAGATGATGTAACTACCACAAATCCCCACAATGCAACACTGAGCATCCTACTTCCCTATGTTTCCAGTTTCTAGCTCTCCTTTCCTAATCCGTCTAAACTATCCTTAAGGAAATATTGCATTTCTGATCTCCAATGGTTGATTATCTAAGAGATGAATCCCATTCCTCCTTCCTACCCTCTGAAATTTGCCTCTGGACAGATGTTTTCCTTTTGAGTGCCAATGGTTGATCTCAAATGGGGCATCCGACCTTAGTTGTTATTGTTGGCTCACCTGAAAAAACTATGTTTTGACTGAAAATTAAACCACATCCAGAGTTGGTGGACTTAAATGGAAACCCCCCTTCCCACTGAGTTGACAATAAAAAATCATTTCATGATCTTGGGGGGCAGGTGGGGAGGGATGCAGGATTGAATCACAGAGGTGACTTTCAGTCTCAGGATTGAAGAGTGCCTAGGGACCCTAATCTAGTTTGGGGGCTTCCCAGTCTTTTCCCAACCAATAAACCTTGTATTTCTTAAAATGTTGAGTTTTGTTCCACATTTTTCTCCCATTCAATCTATTGTGATTCCTTTCAAAGTGGTTGGTAGCAGTAGCGAATCACCGTTTAGGTCTAATCTTAGGGTTATGGAGGGAGAGGTTCTAAGGGTCCAATAGTCTTTAGGTCCATGTGTTTCCTTGCATCTTTGACTATCTTCATACCTCTTTGTCCCAAACAGGGAGAGATCGGTAGTTACACCACAAATGCTCATGCACAGGGTTGTTTCTCTTAACAAAGAAAAAACTTTTTTTTAAAATGTAAACTAGATGGAGGTTTACATCTCTCTCATCCCTGACCCTGCTTAGCTTCCAAGATCAGAGGAGATCAGACGCGTTCAGGGTACTTTGGCCATAGACTAGAGGTTTACATCTCTGATCCTCAATTTTTGTATTCAACTATTGAAGTCACTTATCAAACTCCTCAATATCTTACCCTGTGCCCCTATCTTTGATTTCTCTTCTCCCCCATATGGATAGCTTCATTCAGTTTAACACTTGTCTATCTATGCCCTAGCCTGGAGTCCTGGGAGCACAGTGGTTATATAGCTACAAATCACCAGGTCAATAGTTTAAAAACACCAGCTGTTCCTCTTGGAGAAAGATGAGGCTTTCTATTCACTCAAAGAGTTATCGTCTCAGAAGCCCACAGGGGCAGTTGTACTCTGTCCTATAGAATCACTGAGCAGATGATCTTGATGGCAATGAGGTTGGTTGGGTGGTTGGTTGGGTAGTTGGTTGGTTGGGACCTCCTAGCCTATTGCTTCATCTGCCTTCCCTTACACATCCCCTACCACTACCCACAGTCTCTTAAGCCTTCATACATTACTCACCAAAGTAAGATGCAGAGCATTTTCTTCGTGGACTACGTTGTACTAATGTCTTGATGTCTCCCAAGTCCGTGGTCCTGAGCTCCTGGTCCAACAATTCATTCCCTCAACGTGTTTGGTTTGGGCAAAGAAAAACTTCAGGACTTTGCCTTCTCATTACTATATTCATGGGCATATTTTCAGCACATGTAAATATTTATGTAGAAATATCCTCTGTCAAATCTATCCATACTTGTTCTAGACCTATCCTCATTCCTACACCTGTTTAGTTGCTTATCCATCTATATCTCCCCTCCTAGAGTGTTATTATTGCTATTTCAGAGTCTCATATGAAGTGCTAGTTATTTCTGTTGCCTTCGACTCTTGCATTCCTCCTAGTGTCTTCCTTTACTTTGGTCATTTTTTGCTAACCTCCACCTTAGTATATATTGTCTCATTCTGCACCTAAGTTAGTATGAATGTATCCTATAGTTATTTACACTGATAATCATTAAAGGATTATCCCTTTGCATGAAAGCCTTTTTTTGACTTTCTATGATAGTGTTTTAGGAAATTTGTGTCCTTTGGTGATTGACAAATTCCACTCAGAATAATGTCCTCCGTGTTCATCATGTTTAGAGATGTTTCACAAGTTGCTAATTCTTTAACATTGTATAGAGTGGAAGCTCTCTAAGTTGCTCATCCCTTTATCTAGGATGAGCATTTAAGTTGTTTCTATCTTTTCCTTATTGTGAATAGCACTGTGCATATTCATGTCACAGCTCTTATTTCTCTAGGCTATATACCTAACAGTGGGATTGCTAGATGATATGATATTCTCATTTAAGTTTTTGAAGAAAGCCCCACATTGTTTTCCACAGCAATTAGGCCATTTAAAAAATTTATCAGCATTGTATGAGTGTTCCAGTCTCTCCCAATCTCCATTAGCATTTATTGTTTTCTGGTTTTTCAAACTCAGCCATTATGCTGGGGTGTAGTTATACCTCATTCAGATTTTTATTTGCATCTCCTTATGTTCTTTTTGTGTTTGTTGCCTGTCTAAATGTCCTCTTTCATGAAATGTCTATTATGTCCTATGCCTATGTATTATTGAGGTATGGAAATTTCCTATGATCTTAGAAATTAATCACTTGTTCAATATGTGTTTGTCATAAAACCTGTCCCAGTCTGCATGTTCTCTTATCACTCTTTTTGTGACACCTTTTGAAGTGCAGAAATGTGTAATTTTGAGCAGTTTCAGTCATATATCTTCTGCTGGTTGCATTTTGTCAGTTTTGTTAGTGTATTTGTGCTATTATTAAAACCATCAAGTCAATTTTGACTCATAACAACCCTGCCTAACAGGGTAGTACTGTCCCTCCGAGACCCTAACTCTTCACAGAATTAGAAAGTTCTTTCTTTCTCCCTCAAAGATGTTGGTGGATTCAAACTACTGACCTTGGGGCTGATAATCCAATGTGTCACCGTATACCACGAAGGTTCCTTGTAATCAAAGGCTCCTTGTTCTTACATTTGTCCTTTTCTTTTATGGTCTTCATAGTTTTAAGTTTCATATTTCAGTCTTTGATCCACCTTGAGATAATTTGTACATATTGTGTGATTTATGGATCCTGTTTCATTCCCCTGTACATGAATATCCTGCTTTTCCATCACCACTTTTTTTTTTCAGGCATCACTGCCCTCTGGTAGGAGTGGGAGGCCCAGCCTTGCTGTTGGTGGATTTGAACCACCAAACCAGTCAGCCGCAGTCCCGCACTCAACCACTACGCTACCGGGGCTCAGCCCCCATCCCCACTTTTAATAGAAACTACTTCTTCCTCATTTAATGAGTTTGAACCCTTTGCCAAAGATCAATTGTCTGTAGGTGGGTAGACTTACATTTACGTTCTCAATTCTATTCCATTGCTCCAGGTGACTGTCATGGGACCAATAGCTAGTTGTTCTGACTAGGGTAACAACGCAATCGGTTTTGAGATTGAGAAATATGAACACTCCTACAGTGTTCTTCTTACTTGATGGTGCTCTGTCTATACACGGTATATTTCCTTTCCAAATAAAGGTGGAGACTCATTTTTCCACCTCTTTAAAGAATGATGTTGGAATTGGATCACTATTGTGTTATATCTATAGATAACCTTGAATAGTACTGACATTTTTCACTATGTCATCTTCCTATCTGTGAGCATGGTAGATATTCTTGATTTCTTTGGCAGCGGGAGGGGGGGGGGGAATCACTGCCCTGTGGTGTTCATGGGAGTTACCCAGCCTTGCTGCTGGAAAGCCACTGCTGGATTTGAACCGCCAACACCAGTGAGCCGCAGTCCAGCACTCAATCACTATGCCACCAGGCCTCAGCCCTCTTGAATTCCTGTAGTAGTATTTTGTGCTTTTCATTGTAATGTTATTTAGTATTCTTTCTAGTTTCATTTCTAAGTATTTTGTCTTTTTCAGTTGAACTCAGGTAAAATTGATTTTTATTGTTCTCCACCAAGAATGTCACAAGTATTGTTATTTTCTAGATAACAAAGCAAAGAGACCCAAAAAAAGTCAAATCCTGGGAGTCAGTATATAACAATAAAACAATAGCTCATGCTTGTTGCAAATATTTATTTCCTGTTCTAGCTGCAGCAATAATATAACAAAGAGAAATAAAAGCCATTCAAATTGGCAATGATGAAGTAAAATTATCTTTATTTCAATCCGCATGATCCTAAACATAGAAAATCCCAAAGATTCAGCAAGAAAATTCCTGGAACTAATTGAAAAATTCAGCAAAGTAGCAGGGCAAAAGACCAGCATTAAAAAATCAGTCAGGGCTGAGCCCTGGTGGCGTAGTGGATGTGTGCGGGACTGCGGCCCACTGGAATGGAGGTTCAATTCCAGCTCACAGAAGCAAAGGCTGAGCCTCCTACTCCCACCAACAGAGAGCAGTGATGCCTAAAAAACTAAAAATAAAAAAGTCAATATAAAAAATCAGTCAGACTCCAGACACTACATCTTCTGATAGCTGGGCACCATCAGTTTTCTTCAACACATCTTCTTATGTACACATTTGTCTTCAGCAATCATATCTGAAAAGTGAGCTTCATGGAATGCCAACTAAATGGAATAAAGTTTCTTGCATTGAGGGAGTACTTGAGTGGAGGCCCAATGTCCCTCTACTGCCTTAATATTAAACCTTTTGATATATGCACAAAGATCTATTTCCTCATCATCATATATAAGTATATTTACCTATGCACATGTCTATATCTAGACCTCCATAAATGCCCTTTGTCTCCTATTTCTTTACTCTACTTCCTTTTACTTTCCTTTTGACCCACTATCATGCTCAGCCTTCATTTGGGTTTCAGTAATTTCTCTCAGTTACCTTGATAAATTCCTACCAGGCCTCTCACACCTTTCTTGCCACTGACTTTGGATCACTTGCTATTCCCTTGTCCCTGGGCTGGTCAACAATCTGGCTTGAAGGTAAACAAGCAGCCCTCTAGTTCAGAGGCAACAAAGCCCACATGGAAGAAGCACAGCCTGTGTGACCACAAGGTCTCAAAGGGATCAGATATCAGGTATCAAAGAACTAAAATTTTTATCATTATAACTCAGGGGAAGTACAGATTGGGGACCAAGAGCACATCTGTAGATAATGGGCATCCCCTTACAGAAGAGTCACATGGAGGAGACGAACCAGCCAGGGTGCAGTGTATAAATGATGAACTATACAACTTTCTTCTAGTTCCTAAATGCTTCCTCCCACCCTGCACTCCCACCCCCACCCCACTATCATGATCCCAATTCTACCCTACAAATCCAGCTACACCAAAGAATGTACACTGGTACAGATAGGGACTGGAAACACGGGGAAACCAGGACAGATGATCTCTTCAGGACCAGAGTACACCCTTCAGGAGTAGTGACACTGAAAGGGTAGAAGGAAGGTGGGGTAGAAAGGGGAAACTGATTATAAGGATTCACATATAGCCTCTTCCCTGGGGTATGGACAACAGGGAATTGGGTAAAAAGAGACATCAGACAGTGTAAGATATGACAAAATAATAATAATTTATAGATTATCGAGGGTTCATGAGGGAGCAGGGAGTGGGGACAGAGGGGGAAATGAGGAGCTGATAACAAGGGCTTAAAGAGAAAGCAAATGTTTTTGAGAATGTTGAGGGCAACAGATGTACAAATATGCTTGACATATGATGGATAGATGGATGGACAGATAGATGGATTGTGATAAGAGCTG
This sequence comes from Nesogale talazaci, assembly GCA_004026705.1. Taxonomy (NCBI): domain Eukaryota; kingdom Metazoa; phylum Chordata; class Mammalia; order Afrosoricida; family Tenrecidae; genus Nesogale; species Nesogale talazaci. The sequence goes on from PVJH01021059.1 coordinate 9,243, forward strand.
AATGAGCCCCCAATAAAGTTATTTTTTTAATCAGATAGATTCTTTCACACTAAAAAAGAGAACTCTGAATAGAAAAACAACAGAAAGATTCATTTATTATTGGGGATGTTCATTGGTGCACTTTTCCAAACAGCCAAAAGGTGAAAACAATGCAGATATCCATCACCAGATGAATGAATGCACAAAATGTTAACTGCATATGGTGGAATCATACTCTTCTATAAATCCACATGAGGTCCTGGTGCATTCTATGACATGGATGAGCCTTGAAAACATTATTTTGAGTGAAAGGAGTCAATCACAAAGGGATAAATATAGCTCCAGTAATAGGGACTCCTCAGAATAGGCAAATGTCCAGAGAGTAGCATGAAACCCTGGTTACAGAAGTGTCAGAATAAGGAAGGAATTGTTGATCTGGTAGTGTGTTTGTCTGTATTGTCTAGCAAAACAAATCCAGTGACACCCATCTTTATGTAGCAAGAAGGCATCCCAGCCCAATCCAACTGAAGTCCATATGTCCAGTGCTCCTCTCTATCCTTCTTCAGACCCACAGAACCCCCTGCCAGTGACTCAGAATGGCGGATCAGAAATTAGAAAGATCACAGGTCATTGGGTGTAGAGTTGTGTAGATCCAAACTCAGTAGAAACATGGAAGGTGCTAGCGGAGCTGGCAGCAGAGTCCCAGCAGGCAGGAAAGGAAAGAGGCAGAGAGAGAAATACTGTCTCTGTTCCCCTTACTCTTATCCAAAAAGCTTATGACAACATCAAGGAGGTGTAATCAGGCTACAACTTGGTTGACAGGTTGAGCTCCACCCCTATCCAGGAATGTCTAGTTGGCATAATCCCTAACTGTGACAAGTAGCACTAAGGTTTCACTTATAGGCATAGAAAATTTAACAGTGGAAAAGGGTGATGATAGCACATGCTTAATATAATTAATTGATTTTATTAAATTGTACATGTAAAAATTATTGAATTGGTAAATATGGTATTCTCTATATTGTGATAGCCTTTGATATAAAAATGTGAAAATATTAAGTTGCTCATAGAGGCAAACTAGTAAAATCTTTAAAATACAGAAGAAGCACACCAGTCTGTGTGATCATGAGGTGTCAATGGGATCAGGTAACAGGCATCAGAGGACCCAAAATAAACAAGCAAATAAAAAACATATTGTTGAGAATGAAGGGGCTTGGAGCAGAGCGTCCCCCATCCGTAGACAGTGGACATCTCCTCACAGAAGGGTCACAAGGAAGGGATGAGTCAACTAGGGTGAACTAAAGCACCAGTGATTCACACAGTATTACTCTGTTTCCTTGAGACTTCCTCACCCCCCACTACAATCACCCCAATCCTGCCTCTCAATTCAGGATAGGCCGAAGCATGTACACAGGTACAGATAAGACATGGAATCCAGGTCAGCTAAACCCCTCAGGAACAGAAATGGGAGTAGTGATACCAGGAGGGTAGGGGGGAAATGGATGGGGGGGGGGGGAGACTGCAGGGAAAGGAAGACAGTGGTCTGTGTAAGATATGAGAATAATGATAACATTTTAGCAAAGGGTCACAAGTGGGTGGAAGGGACGGTGAAAAAGGATCTTATACTAAGGACTCAAATAGAATGTAAATGTTTAGAAAATAATAATGGCAATATATGTACAAATATACTTGCTACAATTGATGTATGGACTGTTATAAGAGCTGCAAGGGCCCCCAATAAAATGATCTTTTAATTAAAAAAAAGTTTTTAACTGACTTCCCAACTGATACTGGACAGTTCCTTCTCCACCCTGTGTGGATAAAGCTGCCACAGAAGTGTAATATTCCTCATGTAGTAACACCGCCAGTGCTGCCAGCACTTCTGCACTAAAGATAGTCTTGCTGTACTTACCTCCCCTCCATCCCCATCAAAGAGAATTCTCTGTAGCCCCTGCTTCTTCATACTCCTAGATCATGATTCAGAGACAAATGCAATGTGTGAAACTGGCAAGATATAGGTCAGTGATCATGCTCTCCCTGCAAATAATGCTGTGAAAATGAATGACTAGATACGTTATCTGACAAAATCGTAGATGACTCTACCTCCGACCAAGACTCACAGGAAAGAAAAATGTGGCACATTTAAAATGTTGGACTGAACCGATGGTGAACCAAAAGGAATGAAAGGTATCTTTTATAGTGGAAACTCGGCTTGCTTTGATTGGAATAGAGCTAGACCTGTTTAGGGTTCATAATGTTGAGGACTTTCACCTTTAGCTCACCTTGCCTGCGTCATCAGGTTTCATAATTATCCTTAGACCTGACAAAAACTGCTCAATGTCTGTGTCTTCCTGATTTCCATCTGTAACTAACTACTCTGGTACCAATCTATTGCTCTCCTAACCTGATTGCTCAGGAAATTTCTGACCTGTAAGTTCTGGATACTGGCCTCTCTGGCTGGTCCTACTATGACAAATGATCGGACATCACTTCTAAATGATGACTCTTCAGAACTAAATGAAATGAGATTTACTCTACTTGAAGATCCATAGCTCTGAAAAGGCACACATAATAAGGTACTGGAGGTAATTGAAACTCCATGGATGGTGCTAAAATAGTTGTTGCATATCAATGAATTGTTTTAAGCCAGCTCGACTGCATTATCTAAAAGACATTTTTGCTGACTTGCAATAGGCTCGCCAACCAATCATCTTTCTAGAACATATCTAAATTTGAAGGAACTAAGTTGAAATACTGCTTTAGAAAACTTTTGTACAATATTTGTCATAAATCTGACAGGAAATTTGAGGGATGGAGAAGTGGCAGCATCAGCACTGTGCAGTCAAGCGCTGCTTTCCTGGGATAGCTCCTTGTGTGAGATGGTGGTAGGCACTGCCAGAATCATCCTATGGCTCTTTATTTTTCAACTGAGGTAGTCTAAGAATTCTAAAAATATGTCTCATATATTGTTTTTATAAGATTACTCATGAAGATTTGGCAATCACTTTTTGAAAATAGACTGCTATGTAGAAAGCTAGAAAGTATGTTATCATGCAGAAGTCAGGCATCCAGATGAGCAATACACATAGTAAGACCAAGGCATCTAATGTTGTGTTCCCCAAAATTCAAGTACAATCTCTGAAAAGCAACAAAGTGTTCTATTCTTAGAAGCCCCAAAGACAAAGGAATTGAATGCCTTGGGAGGAAAACAGAATACAGGTGAGACACGTGGTCTTTCTTATTAAGTTGTCCTTTAGTGCTCTTGAGTACAGTGTGATAGTTGTGTGTACACTTGGCTGGACCATGATTCTTAGTGCTTGGGCAGTTATGATTTAGTCATCTCCCATGATGAGTTCTGACATACCATAATCACCTACATGATGTGTGTGCTAGTCTGGGTAGACTAGAGAAACAAATTGATAGACATGCATATGGATATAAGGAAAAGGTTTATATACAAGAGGAATGGGACATTGGGAAAGCATCCCAGTCCAGTTCAGTTCAAAGTCATACGTCCAATATTAGCCCATCTGCCTGATATCAGTCTATAAAGTCTCCTTCCAACTCACAAAGTCACAGGTTAGTGGGTGCAGAATCCTGGTGCTGAAAGGGGTCTCCCCATGGCTCCTCGCTTCTAAGACTCAGGGTTCATCAACAGCATCCAGTGGTGGTAGAAGCTTCTCAGCGCTGGCAGGGGTCTCCACATGGCTTCTCCAGCTTCAGAGGTCTGGTTCCATCAGGCCAAGGCCATGTGGCTTCTCCTCCAGCTCCTTCAGCTCCTCAGATGCTGCCAACTTGTCTTGTCCATAGTTCATCATCCCTGAGACTAAGTCCCAACAACTGGGGAGATAGCTTCTCATCTCCATGAGGGAAACATTGCGAGGTTTCCCAGAAGTCTCAGGAGAAAGCTATGCCTACACGCATGCCTCATTGGCTACTCAATGGCTATCTCCATATTAACAGGCTAGACTCCGCCCCTATATCTCAATCATGAAATTTACATAAGCGCATGAGTGCCACAATGTGATATGCTATGAGTAGCCAATTGAAAAGGGATATGTTCGGGGGGTGGCCTGTTTCTAATATATGTGAATGTTCTGCTATTTATCTCTTGCTTTATGCTGGTCCTGAATCCTAAATCTGGCTTTCCATTATCTGACCTCCTAAAACTTTCTATCAAAGAGTAGTTGTATATTAAGAAAACATTCCAGCCCATCCTAGATCAAGTCCATAAGTCCAATATAATCCCATATGTCTGATACCAGTCTATAAATTCCTCTTCAGACGCACACACAACACATGCATTGATGTCAAATATAGGAAGATTACAGACCAGTAGGTAGAAAGTTTTGTGGACCCAGTGGTAGTGGAAACCTCTCAGTGCTGGTGTGGGTCTCCACATGGTTCTTCCAGCTCCAGGACTCTGGCTCCATCAGCATAGCTCCATGTGTCTTGTCAACAGTTAGACCAGTGGCTGGTCTGATTGCCTGCCAATTCTGGGAGTCATTAACCTCTGTAGTCTATGAGTCAGGAGCCAACCATCTTACCTGCTGATGACCTTGAATTCATGCATTTCCACAATCAGTTGAATTGTAGCTTGTCATCCTTTGCCACTAATGACACAGGAGAAGCCTACAGATTGACATCGGGTCCACAGATTTGAAACTTGCCAACCTCTAAAACCACAGGAGTCCTTTCCTTGATATAAGTTTGTGACATGCACATCCTCTTTTGCTTCTCTGGAGCACCCAGCCTAAGACATACAGCAGAATTTTAAACACCTGCCTGCTTGCTGTGATCCATTACATCTGCTTTTCGGTCTAGAACACACTCGAGCTCAGCGGGTGAGATACAGGCAAGGGAATCAAAGTCAAAGCAGAAGCCTAGGGATCCATCGCTTTCTGAAATGGTCGTAGAGACAGCAGTGGTGAATTGAAATCTCCTTAATTCCCACATCATTGAATTCCATCCATATTTTCCTCTTTTCAAGTTAATATGCTTTCTCCTTCAAGAATTTTCCACCTTACTTAACAAAGAAATAGTAGTTGTTTTAACCAGTGCATGTTTCTTTTTTTTTCTTTGGAGTATTGTTGAAGTTAGTTGCTATTAAAGTAGCGCCAACTGGTGGAACCCCCACATACAAGGGATATGCCAAAAATTGAAGGAAAGCAGAATGAGCGGATAATGGAATCTTTCCACAAGCATTAAGCCCCCTCAAGTGAAAGTCTTGTTCCACCCTCACCTTGTTACCAACGCTGGGTCTTTGGAGTGACTTCTAACTTCAGGCACTCATCTTCTAACTTTGAACTGCACAGAGTTTTGTTGAGATGCATGAAGTCTCTGCTGGCTAGTTCTCACCACACTCGTTTTTCCTGGTCTTAGTTCAAAAGCTCCATTGAGAACTCCCCATTGGAATTTGAAATCCTACTGGAATAGCTTCCTGTATCACAGTAATATGCCAGTCATGACTGAAAGATGGGTAGTTGTTAAGAATCACCCCTCTCCTATTTTATAATGAAACAGTCATTAATGTTCTGGTATCAGAGTGTGCTAGGAGTTTCTCAAGTTGAACCATAGCAAATCTCTCTTACGTTGACTCCTGCGTAAGGGGACATATTCAGGAATTGAAGGATTAAAAGGCTATTGTTTTTCACAGATGTGATGAAGAGTTTTACAAATTCCTGCTGCTGTCCTTCTCGAGGCCAAGAATTTATATTTTCCTTAAACTAATCCAAACAGACCCTACTAACTCATTTAACTACACCAGTACAATCATTCGACTGCAGCAGGCAAGAAAAAATTATCAACTTTCAGTAAAGTAAACAAATAAACTTTAGTTTCTGGGTGGCGTGTCAAAAATCACTTTGCCCACAGGCAGGCAGACACTTTTAAGATTTATTTGTGTGGAAAAGCTCGGCCTGACACCAGCAATCTTAAGTTTATGCACATTCTAAAATATCAGCAAAAGGGCATCACAAAACTATGTGGGAAATGGCAGCAATTTTCAGATGGTCACTTGTGGAAGTCCAAATACTCATTAAGCATCTTCATGGTCTTTACTGGACAGATCTAAACAGGCTGATGAGCTAAATTGACTAGAATCTCCAGGTATTTCATTTAACTACCCTGCCAAGCATTCATGAAAGCACACCGGGCGACTCTCCTAATTCTATTTGGTTGGCATAGGTCCACTATTTTTTTTTCTTGTGCTCCTGGAAATCTTTACCTTTCCCCAGTACTAGCTGCAGGCAAAAATGCAAAGTCAAGAAAGTGTCTCTTTGTTTCCTCCAAGCTCTGTCACCTCATAACTGTCATAACTCCTTCCTGGCCCTTGCTTATTTCAGAACTTGCTTCTAGTAAAGGAGATTTTTCTACTTTTATTAGCATTACTGTCTTGGGCCTTTATCTCTAGAGAAGCAAAACCCTTGAAGCTTATGTATGTATATTCAGAGAGATTTGCATCAAGAAAGTGGCTCATGTAATTGTACAAATGAGCAAGTTACAAAACAATGATTCAGCTGTTAGGTTGGAAATTTTTCCTGACTCATAGCTGATGGAGTTGATAATACCACAATCCACAGGAAGGTGACTGGCTTATGACTACAAAGCCATGTGAATCTAAGGTTGGCAGGTCAGATGGCAGGCCACAGATTACTCCCAGGATTGGTGGGCAATATAGCAAACCATTAGCTGAAGTCCAACAAACAGTTGTCAACAAGCCAGATTCAGGATAAAAATCTAGCAAAAAGACAAGCAAGCTTTTCCACAGAATCCATTTATATTGAAATAGGTCATATCACCAAGGAAGCTTCCTCTCAATCGATTGGTTAGTAACAGAAGATCTCATTATGAAAGTGATCATACAAAATGGGTGGTGAGGAGGGTGTGAGAAGCCTGGTAGGGTTTGATCAAGGATTATGTAACCGAGAGGAATTACTGAAACCCAAATGAAGTATGATAGTGGGATAAAAGGAAAGTAAAAGGAAATAGAGGAAATAACTAGGAGGCAAAGGGCATTTGCAGAGCTCTAAAGTCAGGCATGTACATATGTAAATATATTTATATATGAGGACAGGAAAATAGATCTATGTGCATATATTTATAGGTTTAGTATTAAGGTAACAGATGGATATTGGGCTTCTACTCAAGTATTCCCTTAATTCAAGAACACTTTGTTCTATTAAACTGGCATCCATGATGTTCATCTTCCCAACACAATTGCTGAAGACAAAGTAGGTGCATAAGCAAATGTGCTGAAGAAAGCTGATAGTGCCCAGCTATTAAAATATATAGCATCTGGGGTCTTAGAGACTTAAAGATAAACAAGCAGCCATCTAGCTCAGAAGCAACAAAGCCTACATGGAAGAAGCACACCAGCCTGTATGATCACAAGGTATCCATGGGGACCAGGTATCAGGCATCAAAGAACTAAAAAATCATATCATTGTGAATAAGGGGAAGTATGGAGTGGGGACCCAAAGCCCATTTGTAGGCAGCTGGACATCCATTTACAGAAGGGTCTCAAGGAGGAGACAAACCAGTCAGGGTACAATGTGGCAATGAAGAAACATACAACTTCCCTCTAGCTCTTCAATGTTTCCTTGCCCCCACTATCATAATCCCAATTCTACCTTACATATCCGTCTAGACCAGAGGATGTACATTGGTACAGATGGGAACTGGAAACACCAAGACAGATGAACCCCTCAAGACCAGTGGTGAGAGTGGTGATACCATGCGCACGGAGAGAAGGTGGGGTAGAAAAGGGGAACCAATTATAAGGATCTGCATATAACCCCCTCCCTTGGGTATGGAAAGCAGAAAAGTGGGTAAAGGGAGACGTCCAACAGTGTAAGATATGACAAAATAATGATTTATAAATTATCAAGGGTTCATGAGGGAGAGATGGGCAGAGAGGGAGGGGAAAATGAGAAACTGATACCAAGGGCTCATGGAGAAAGCAAATATTTTGAGAATGATGAGGGCAACAAATTTACAAATGTGCTTGACACAATGGATATATGTATGGATTAGAATAAGAGCTATAAGAGCCCCCAATAAAATGATTTTTTAAAAAAAGAAAGTGATGATGTTATTATTTTCTTATAGATTATTACTAGATCTTACCTGCTAAACTTTTGAGAATCCTGGACCAGCCATGTAAACACAAAAACTCTCATAGCTACAAAACAAAACTAGCAGACCAGCTACCATTGAATTAATTCCAATTCATGATAGATGAGTGTCTCAGAGTAGAGCTGTGTTTTCTGTAGAGTTTTCTTTGTTTTTCATTCCTTTTATGGTTGTAAATATAGAGATATGTATATATACATTTATATATGTATAATACATATCTAAGCATTTGTCAATTAAACATTTTTCAGGTCTACAACTTAGTGAAAATAACTCAAAACCCAAACCCACTGACTCCAGCTCACAATAATCCTACAGGCCTAAGTAGAACTTTCATGTAGCGTTGCCAATGCTGGAATATATAGAGAAGCAAGAAGTGTGTTTCTCATATGGAACTGCCGGTGGGTTAGAACCACTGGCTTTTCTGTTAGCAGTCAAGTGCTTTAGCCACTGTGCCACTTGCAATCATCACCCACAGTCTGAAATTTTCTCATCACAGACAATGACTAAACAATGTTTTCTCTTGTCCCCTCCACCTCTCTGCCATCAAGTCAATACTGGTTCATTGTGAGCAGAGGCAGGGTAGAAGTGTCCCTGGAAGTTCCTGAGAAAGTAACAGTTTACAAAAGTAGAATGCCTCATCTTTAGGGGCTGAGCCCTGGTAGCGTAGTGGTTGTGCGCGGGACTGTGGCCCACTGGGATGGAGGTTCAATTCCAGCAGCAGCTCCACAGGAGCAGAGGCTGGGCCTCCAACTCCCACCACCAGAGGGCAGTGATGCACCCCAAAAAAACAGTAGAATGCCTCATCCTTCGAGGGACAGGTGGTTTCAAACTGAGGACTTTACATATCACAGCCCAACTAATAACCACTAAGCCACCAGAGCTCCTCTTGCTCCTAGGAGTCACTAATAAACTTGTGTGTGTGTGTGTGTGTGTGCGTGTATTCTGTAGAGTTTTCAATGGATGCTTTTTCAGATGTAGATCACCAGTAACAAAACTTTTCTTCCAAGACACTGTAGGTAGGCTCAAACTCCAAGCCTTTTGATTATTAGCTGAGCCCTTAATCACCAGTGCCACCCAAAGACCCCTATCAGGGTATTGTTGCTTTGGGAAGTCACTGGACTGACTTCAATTCATAGGGATCCTATGTTACAGAGTAAAACTACCCCATAGTTTTACTGCGTAGACTGTAATCTTTGTAAGAGGAGATCTTTTCTCCTAGGGAACCACTGGGGAATTTGAACTGTCAAACTTATAGCTAACAAGAAAGTTCTTAATCATCCCCCCCACCAGGGCTTATTTTCAAAGTTACAAAAGCAGACAAGTCCAGCCTGGTTACATGTTCATGGGTCCAAAATTAAACTGTAGATAACTCCTGACTAGAGCAGCTTCAGGGGCTGATAAAACCAAGATCAATAGGTGACCACACACTGGTGACTGCACAGGCAGAAGACTGAAGAGGTGAATGTGTATAACGATGGCAGTTCAAATGGCAGGTCACTGATGGCTCCAGGAATTGGTACCAATATGGCAGGTCATTGGCTCAAGTACAAAGAACAGAAGGCCAATGAGATGAGTGCAGGATCCATACCCAGTAAAAAGCAAACAAGCTTTTCTACAATGTCCTTATATAGAAAGTAAGCTACACCCTCAAGGTAACTTCCTTTCAATTACATCAGAGCTGTGATCTAAGTAAGGGGGTTGCATTCCACCTTATTCTTACAACTGCTTGGCTACTCACAGTAGATCCCAGTAAGAAGTGGGTGACAATGTGTTAGGTCACTTGATAGAGGATTTTTAGGCTTTTCCTGCCAAGTCACTGAGAATCCTGACCCAGTCAAGTTGACACAAAGCCTAACTATCACACTAGAATTCAACATATGCAAAGAAAGGCATACGTACAATCCTTTGCAATGTGATCGAATTCTTGAATAGTATAACATCTGAGGAGGAATCCTGGCTGCATAGTGGTTATACATTGGGCTATGATTTGCAGGATACATGGGTTGAAACTACCAGCCTCCCCAAGGGAGAAAGATGATGTTTTCAACTCCCGTGAACAGCTATAGGCTCTGAAACTCCCAGCAGCAGTTCTACCCTGCCCTACAGGGTCGCTATGGCATAGCATTGATCCCATGACAGTGAGTTGGTTTTAGGTTCATGATATGTGAATACTACGCCAATAAAACTGTTTTTTAGAACAGTATTTGACAATGAGAATGAATGCAACAAATCAAAGAAAATAATCCTACAAAAATTTCTAATGAACATTTTGAAAGAAAAACAAAAAACAAAATGTTTGAAAAACAGAGAATTAAGGATTACACATTAAAAGTCAGCTACCTGAAATTTTACCAACCTTAGTAGCTGTTGTTGTTTTTGTTCTCGTTGTTCTTGTTCTTAGGTGCCCTCCTGGCAGCTCCCCTTCGTCTTATGTACAACGTGACGAAACACTGCCTGGTCCTGCAACATCCTCACAATTGTACTTAAGTTCAAGCCCATGGTGGCAGCCACTGTATCAGTCCATCTCACTGAAGGACTTTCTTTTTTTACTGTCCTTTTACCATGCCCGATGTCCTTCTCCAGAGACTAGTCTCTCCTGACAGCACATCCAAAGTATGTGAGACAAGTCTTGCCATCCCTGCCTCTAAGGAGCATTCTGGCTGAACTACTTAAAGACAATTGTATTTAGACTTTGTCAGTACATGGCACTTTTAATATTCTTTTCAGCACCACAATCCAAACGCCTAAATTCTTCTCCCATCTTTCTTATTCAATGTCCAACTTTCACATACATACGAGACAATTGAAAATAAATACCTTGGGCCAGGTGCATCCCCGTCCTCAAAGCAGCACTCTTGCTTTGCAATGCTTTAAAGAGTTCTTGTGCAACAGTTACCCCATCATTTGATCTGTTGACTCCTTCCATGATTATTGATTTTGGATCCCAGCAAGATTAAATCCTTCACAACCTCAACCCTTTTCTCCACTTATCATAATACTACATATTGGTCTAGTGGTAAGGATTTTGCTTTACTTTACATTGAGTTGCAATCCACACTGAAGGCTGAAATCCTTGGTCCTCATTAACAATTCCTTCAAGTCCCCCTCACTTTCAGCTAGCAAAACTCAGTCATCTGCATATCACAGGTTGTTAATAAACCTTCTCCAATCCTGATACCGCATTCTTTTTCATGTAATCCAACATCACAATCTATTTGTTATACAAAGAGTTCCTGACTTTGTTCTGCTCAGACAATGCCTCTTGATCCATGTATAAGTTTTACAGGAGCACAATAAAGTGTTCTGGAATTCCCAGTCTTCTTAAAGCTATCCATAATTTTTTTTATGATCCACACAGTTAAATGCCTCTGCATAGTCAAAAAAAAAAACACCAATAAGCATCTTTATGGTATTCTCTGCTTTGCGCCAAGATCCCTCTGATATCAACAATTATATCCCTAGTTTTGTGTCCTTTTCTGAATCCAATCTGATTTTCTGGCAACTCTCTGTCAATGTTTTACTGCAAATGTTGTAGATGGTCTTCAGCAAAATTTTACTTGTATGTGATATCAATTATATTATTCTATTATATGAACATTCTATTGGGTCACCTTTCTTTAACATGGATCTTTTCTGGTCAGTTGCCCATGTAGCTGTCATCTAAATTTCCTGGCATAGATGAATGAGTGGTCCCACTGCTTCATCAGCTTGTTGAAACATTTCAGTTTCAACTGAAACTGAACTCCAACAGTTCCTGGAGACTTTTTTGGTTAATGCCTTCAGTGTAGGTTGAACTTCTTCCTTCAGTACTAGTGGTTCTTGATCATGTGCTTGCTCTTGAAATGATTGAATATTGACTAATTCTCTTTGGTACAGTGACTGTATTCTTTCCATTTTCTTATGTTGCTTCTTGCATCATTCAATATTTTGCTCATATAATCTTTCAATATTGCTAGTTAAGTCTTTTTTCTGGAGTTAAGATATCATATTCTTCGTTTCATTATAACATTTTACTTTGTCTTCTCAAGATGCACTCTGAAATTTTCCATTCAGCTCTTTTACTTCATCATGTTTTCAATTTGCCTTAGTCACTCTGATTATGAGCAAGTTTCAGAAACTCTTCTAAAGCCCATCGATCCACTGATACTTTCTGATCTTTTCTTCCTTTCTTCTTTTTTATGGCCTTTTGCTTTCTTCAAGTATGATGTTCTCAATGTCATCCCACAGCCATCAGGTTTTCTATCATTAAGATTCACTGGGTCAAATGTGTTCTTGAGATGTTCTCAGAACCCAAGTGGGACAGCACTCAAAGTCATATTTTGGTCTTGTGGATTCCCTGTTTTCCTTTTCTTCAGCTTCAACTTGAACTTATCTATGAGCACTTGATGGACTCTTCTACAGTGAGGCCCTGGCCTGGTTTCAGTTACTCATATTGAGTTTTTTCTATCATGTCTTCCCACAGATGTAGTCAATTTAATTTCTGTATATCCACTCGAGAGAGATGCATGTATGTTTCTTTTGAATTCTTAAAGAAAAGTACTTGTTATGAATAAGTTGGGTCTTACAAAATTCTTTGATATGATCTCCAGCTTTGCTTCTAATTCCAAGACCATATTTTCCAACTACTGTTCCAGCCTCTTTGTTCCCAACTTTTGTGTTCCACATGTCAATAATTATTGACCCATGTTGATTGCATGCTTGATCAATTTCAGACTTAAGACATGGGTGGAATTTTTCCATTTCTGCATCATTAACTTTAGTGTTTGGTTTGCACATTTCAATAATAGCTGTACTGATCAGGTTTTCTTGTATGTGGATGGTGTTCTTCTATCGTTTCTAAAACATTTTCTACTTGAGCCCTTGGTATAAACTCCCTTTTTATCCCCTCCCTCCTCCACCCTCCCACTCTCAAGAATCCTTGATCAATTATATATTATTACTTCATATCTTACACTGTGTTGTCTCCCTTCATCCACATTTCTGTTATTGTCCCCTTTAAGGGTGGGTGGTGGGGCTATATATCCAACCATGTTAGTGATTCCTCCTTTCTCCCCATTTCCCTTCCCCAACCATCCCCTTATCCTCATGATATCTCTACTCCCTAAATTCCATATGTGGAGAACTCTTATCTGTACCAGTGTGTGTTCTCCAGTCTAGCCAGATTTGTCAAGTGGAACTGGGTTCATTAGTGGGGGAAGGAAGCATTCAGAAACTAGAGGAATGATGTGTGATTTGTCAGTGCTGTACTGCACCTTGGTTGAATCATCCCTTTCTTATAACCCTTCTGTGAGGGGATTTCCAATTGTCTACAGCTGTGTTTTTGTCTCCACTCAAAAGCCCCTCATTTGCATCAATATGGTTGTTTATATTATCCTATCACAGGCAACCTTGTACTTCAAGGTAGATCTTGAAATGTCCTTCTTCATTATGACTGTGATGCCCTTCCTCTTGATTGTGTTATTGCCAGCATAGTATCCCATGTGTTTTTTCCATTCAAAATGGCCAATACCAGTCCATTTCAGCTCACCAACACCTAAATATCAATATTTATGCATTCCATTTCATTTTTGATGACATTCAATTTTCCTAGATTCACATTCTGTATAGTCTAAATTGCAATTTTTAACTGATGTTTGCAGCTGTTTCTTCTCACTTTGAGTCATGATTCATTAGTAAATGAAGGTCCTAGAGGTTCTAATCTGACAGTCTTTAATCCATCCATGCCATTAGGAGAAGGGAGCTCTTCCTCAGGCATATTTTCATTACTTTCCAACCTAAGGGTTTCATCTCCTGGCACTCTCTCTTTCAATGTTCTGCTTCCCCCCATGAGACTTTCAATATCCAACATGAATCAATGTGATTAATAAGGTGTTCAGTGGCTAATTCTTTTGCCATGTATAACCTTCCTTCTTCTTAGTACAGTGTGTGTGTGTGTGTGTGTGTACTCATAAGAGTCATTGTGGTGCTATGAAGTAAGCGTTGGACTGCTAACTACAAGGTTTCAATTCACTGCCATTGCATCAATTCTGACTCATAGCAACCGTAGATCAAATTCATCTGCCACTCTACAGGAAAAAGATGTGGCTATCTAGTCCTGTAAAGATTAACAGCAGTGAGAACTCCTATATAGAGTCACTGAATCAGCATTAACTAGATGAGAGTGAGCTTGCTGGGCATTTGAATATGTTAAATAATCATGAGAAAGAGATGGGAAAATTTTAACAGAAGATTCTGCTTTGAAAAGTTAATGTAATTGTCATTACATTGTGCTTTTAGCATTTTATATGACATGTATATATTCCCTTTCAGGATCAAACATATCTATATGAATAAACCACTGATACATGCAACAGCATATCTATTTTGACAAAATTCTGTTTGCAAAAACATTGTTCTAGTAATTTTTTCATTAGTCATTATGTGCCCCCCCAAGATATTATAGCTAGTTTTGACAGCTATGTAACACTTGAAACAGCTGTATATAAAATAAGTGAATCAACTTAAAGCAATTACATAGTGGTATGTAGAAAGTTGTATTGAGAAAAGAGAGGGGGGAAAAAGGTGGTGGGGAGTCTTTTTAATTGCTCTCATTAAGTGGTCTCTATAGGGAAAATATGCTAAACTGAACATCTGGTCAAAATCATTAAGTCACAAGCAGGAAAGAGTGTGAACTTTAGTGGAAAGTCTATCTGGATTGTGAGGCCATCTCCTGCTTTGTTCACTGTAGATTCAAACAACTGGATTGCAAAGCTGCAAAAGGAGAATAATCTCAAATGTCTAAACAATAATGATGTCAACCGATATAAAATGTGCCTGTTAACAATTGATGTCTAGATTGCTATAAAAGCTGTAAGAGCCCTCAATAAAATGATTTTTAAAGGAGTATAAATCTATTTTGGCTGCCATGGACCAAAACTACCTTCTAACACCCAAAGATCTACAATGGGGCAGGCACTCAATTCCAAGTGACCATAGACAGGCTCATCTTTCTCCTTTACAACAGCAGGTAGCTTACAACAATCAGCTTTGCAATTAGCAGTCTAATGACTAGTTCTCTCTCTCTCTCTCTCTCTCTCTCTCTCTCTCTCTCTCTCTCTCTCTTAAACTCATGGCACTCTCTGTGTTAGTCCGGGTAGACTAGAGGAACAAATTTCATAGACACACATATGGATATAGGGGAATGGCTTATATACGAAAGGAATGGAACATTGAGAAAGCATTCCAACTCAGTCCAGTACAAAGTCACAAGTCCGATATTAGCCCATATGTTTGATACCAGTCTATAATGTCTCCTTCCAAGGAGACTTCACGAAGTCACAGGCCAGTGGATGCAGAGTCCCAGTGCTGGCAGGGGTCTCCCCATGGCTCCTCACTTCCAGGGCTCAGGGTTCATCAACAGCATCCAGTGGTGGCAGAAGCAACTCATCGCTGGCAGAGGTCTCCACATGGCCTCTCCAGTTTCAGAGGTCTGGCTCCATCAGGGTAAGGCCGTGTGGCTTCTCCAGCTCCTCAGACACTGCCATCTTGTCTTGTCCATGATTCATCATCTCTGAGACTAACTCCCAACAACCGGAGAGATAGCTTCTCATCTTCACAAGGGCAATATTGCGAGATTTCCCAGATGTATCAGGAGAAAGTCATGCCCACACGGAGGCCTCATTGGCTACTCAATGCCTATCTCCAGATTAACAGGCTAGACTCCACCCCTACATCTCAATCATGAAATTAACATAAGCACAAAACTGGCACACTCTTCTATGTTCCAGGGTAAAACCGTGCCCCTGGGAGTTTTCAGTGGTTAATGTGGGGAAAATAGATTGCCACATTTTTCTGCTGAGACTTCTCTGTGTGGACTCAAACCTTTAACCTTTTGATTAGTAGTTGAGTGTATTACATGTTTGCATCATTCACAGACCCTACTAAGTACATACAGAAGGATTAAGTGGAAGATTAATTCTGCCGTGTTCTATCTTGTTATATGTGCTCCATCATTTCTCTGCTTCTTAGTACTTGAAGGTCTCTAATGATGTGAGGTCATTGTAGACCAATTTTTGAGGACAAGTAATGCTTGCTATGAAAGTATTCAAGGTAGCACTTACAGAAATTGTAAATTATATGGATATAGATGTGTAAGTATACATGTATATATGTATGTGTGTACTGATACATACATACAAGCTAGAGTAGTCAAAAAATATTCCTAGGTTCCAGTTCATAGGTGTTTGGAACTATTCCAACTAAGGTGTGTTTAAGCAAGTCTCTCTGCGGTGAATGGATACAGAAAAATTCTTTAAGGAACACACTTGTCTTGGTATTGTTAGAATAAGAAATAAGTATACATATTTTTAAAGGTTTACCAAGACCCACTAGTTCAATAAGCCATTTTCCATCTTTTTTCCAACTTTCCTTATTGAAACTAATAAGGAAATCATAACCAAGGAGGAATCTTGAATTAAACAATATAATCCAATTAACATTTATTAACATGATCTAAAATTGCCAATATAATCCAGAAATAAGTTACATAAATAAAGCAGCAGCTTTCATCAGAATCTGTTGTGCCAATTAAATTCAAGGCAGAGAAGTTAGCTCAGGTTATGACAACAGTTTCTTGGAACCTCAAAAGGTAATTTCACTAGATTTTTTTCCAAAGGACACAGAATAAGCATTGGGGCTGGATATGAAGACATATCAAGAAAATTGAAAACTGCATTGGTGATTTAAAAAAAAAGGTCAATAAATCTGCACAGGGAATTTTTTCCAATAACAATACACCTGCTCATTCTTCAATGGTAGCAGATAACTTCATTAGAAAGTCCTATCTCATCCATCCCACAATCCTAATCTTGCTTTCTTCAAATTCCTGCTGTTCCCAAAATTCAAAGAACATTTGAAAGACACACAACTTGGGTCCCTTATTTACACTACACCAAAATGTGCCATTTGGGGACACACAACAAATTGAAGGTGAAGGGAGATCATGGACAGTATAAGAGATGAAATAACAACCATAATATATAATTGATCGAGGATTCACCAGGATGGAAGAAAGAGAGAGGAGGGAGGGGGGGGGAAGAGGAGCTGATACCAAGGGCTCAAGTAGAGAGAAAATGTTTTGTAAATGTTGATGGATTGCAAGAAGGTTTGTAAGAACTTCCCACTAAAATTACTAATTAACAAGAACTTGCCATTTTGGTGTAATGGAAATAAAAGGGTATAGAATTCTTTAGGAAAAGGTTATCAAGGTAGAAGCATTGCACTCAGAAATGTATTGACCTAGAGGAGGAAATGTTGAGAAATGATAGCTTCAATGTTTTAATATTTTTATTTCATAAAAGTTTCTATCACTTCATAGCATTTTTTTTACTTTTCCTTGTATACATGAATGCATAGCTTTCACACAAGATCAACTTAGAGTTTCAAGTCACTGCGATTACTTTAAATTCTAGGTCTCTGGATCTGGCAAATATAAGTGTTGTTTTCGTAATTTACTCACTTGGCAGGCTTTCGTACAGCAACAACACAAGTGATTGTTAATGAGCTGTGCGAATGTACTATTAAAAAAACATCATAGCATTTGCCTTTAATTAGTGGACTTTTATTAGATTAATGCTCTCAAGGAAAGAAGTGAAATAAACAAACTTAAATTAAGAGTTTTGTCGATGCTTTTAACATAATCACCTTTATTAATATTACTTTGTTAATTGCTTCTCATTTCTCTGGATTCTTGACTTTGGAGTCTTCTGGTGTGCTATCCCTGGACCTGTTCTCTTTCTTTCTTCCTTTCTTTTGTATTTCCTGTCTACATTTATATCCAGTTTCATAGGGTTGGTTGCTGTCTTCTTTGATAGTCTAAATTCATTTCTACAGTCCAGACCTTAGTTTGAACTTTCATTCCCACTTACAACTATTAGGAACATCTAAAAATTATCATGTCCCAAAGGTTCATTTGCTTAAAGACAGTATTCTGCATCCTATTTTGGTGAGTAACAACTGGGTTCTTAAAAGCTTGTGAGAAAAGAAACCAAACTTGACCAACAGCTACCATGGGTGAAGGAGGAAGGGATTTTTCTTAGGAGGTTTTGAGTTTATATTAATGGTGATGGAATTATTTGAAAAAGGATATCAATGATGGCTGTCCAACATGAAAAGCATACTCAACAGCCATGAAATATACATGCAAAAGTTGTTGAATTAGAGAATGTTTTGTTGTGTTCACTTTGCCACAATTAAAAAAATACATGAAAGGAAAAAAAAACTCATGAGAAATCATCTAAAGCTGCAACTATTGATCTCTCCCCAGGCAGAGGACAAAAGAATGATGAGAATTGAAAGAAACATGAAAACAGTCTGTTCAATGAACTAAAGGATGGACTGGGCAAACATCAATTTCCACGGCTCTGAAACTAGAACAACTAGAGTGTCCCCAACGATCATCATCAATGACTATAAAAAGAATCACGTTGTAAAGTCCTGGATACAATGGAAGAGAAGTGTGGAACAGAACTCAAAATCAGATAACAAACCAGGCTTACTGGAAGAATAGACACAGAGGAGGTCCTCAAGAATACAGCCTGTAGTCCAGGCTGGAACCAAACTCATGTTCATATTAGAATAATCACCCATATGAGATCAAAAGGGCACGGTTTCCTCAAGGGAAAACTTCAGAGGGTTAGGAAAAAAGAAAGGGAAACAGGGAACAGAGAGGAAATGGGGTAAACAGTGACCCATTGAGGAGATTGCAATAAATCAGTTCAATCAGACTGTATATGAATTGCGAACTCTATAACTGGTCTACCCTGATCACTTGATTCGTAATGAACAACTACAGAAAAACAAGATCACCTGGGGAAATATTCTTTAAAAGATCAAAAGGGCAGCCTTTACTCAAGGTCACAAGTTGAGAGGATAGGGAAAGGAAACCGATAGAAACAGGAAACTCAGGGAGGAGGTGGGAGAAATAATGGTGGAATTGCAAGGAGTCCTGGGAGCAGCGATTACGCATCAGCCTGCCATCTTCAGAGCCAGCATTTTTAAACTACCACCTGCTCCCCGGGGAGAAAGCTGAGGCTCTTAACCCCTGACAGGGAGTTACAATCTCGGGAGCTTACAAGGGCAATTCTACCCTGTTTCGTAGAGTCCCTGTGAGTCAGCATTGAGTTGATGGCAAGGAGGGGATTGAAATGCACAAAATGTGTGTCAGTTGTACAACAAATGTACAACTCATGGCTTGCTCTGTAAACCTTTACCAAATTCAAAATAGAAGGCTGAAGAATAATAAGTAAATAAAAATCGTCATGCTACTTTTCATTTATTATTTATGTATTAGGTTCCTAGAGCAGATCATCAGTTTGACATTCAACAATTCATAAATATTTTGTCTCAACTCACTCCCTGCAGTGGCCTCAATGTATCCAGATAGCTACACACTGCCCTGAAGTACACCTACATCCTGCCATTACCACAGCTGTTGCCTACTCAATCCCTGACTCCTGGTGACCCCAAATACAACAGAATGAAGCAACCCTTTTCTTCAGGGCACTGTCCAGTCCTGTGCCATGCCATCCCTGCAATCAGTCACAGATTGGCCCACTGTGATCCACAGAAGTGTCATTAGCCAGTTTTTAGAAACAGATCACCAGGTCTTTTTTATTTGTTTGTTTGTTTGTTTCCTGTCTTTGGCTAGTATGCCCAAGCTCTTCAGCATCATAGCATCACACAACTTGCCACTGACCAATGGGTAGGAGTTGCTAGTGAGGCATATTGACCAAGAACCAAATTCGAGTCTCCTTCATAGAAGTCAAGAATTCTGGCACTGAACGGCATTGCTTCTCCCCACATCCCCATCTCAGTCACTGCAAATTCCATTCTTCCACTGTGTTTCTTTATCCAAAGCAGCCAGTCTTCTAGAACATGGGTTCAACTGTTCCAATAAAATATATCCCAAGTCAGACCTCTTTTGCTGCCATCCTGGTGCCTGCCACCATCAGCTCTTGCCTGAATTATTCCTACCTAGTCTGTGTACCTTCTCCTTGCCACCATTCAGGCCACTCTCTGGAGAGCACTCTGCAAACTCTTGTGAAAATGTAACTGAGATCCTGTCATTTCTATGCTCCAAGCTTCCAGGGTCTCTCTAATCACATTCCCAGAAAAAAAAAATTTCCCAATACTTAAGTGACTGTATGAGTTGTGGTCTCAGAGGAGCAGGTGCCAAGATGAAATTGAAAGCAAGAGGATTTTATTTTGGCACAACACTTGTGAGAGAAAATAGAAAGGGAGCTGGAGATTTTGAGAGAACTATTGGATCATAAGCAAATCTATCCCCCAAGTAAAGGATAAGGGGAAGAAGATTGGGCAGAAGCATCCTAGACTGTCATGCAGCTTAAAAAGATTTGGCAGATCCACCCATTGGCTAGGACTACTCCGAGAAGTCCCATTTTCTCCCCAAGATGGGCCTGCTTTAATGTGCTTGCCATATTCAGTCATCAATCAACAAAGGGTTGTGGGTTTCAGATCATTAGTAGCGAGGGTCCCTGATTAGTTACTCTGTATAGTTAGAAGCCCATGAGTGGAACTGTACTTCATTGCTAACTGAAAGATTAGAGAATCAAAGTACCCCAGAGGGGTCTCAGAAGAAAGACTTGGGATCTCCTTCCAAAAAATTGGTCATTGAAAGCCTTATGGAACACAGTTCTACTCTGACACACACGGAGTCACTCAGAGTTGGAGTGGATTTGATTGTTAGTTGGTAGGTTGGATGGATGGATGGATGGATGGATGGATGGATGGATGGATGGATGGATATTGTAGTTAGCAGTTAGCAAAATATATCTTCATTGCCACCCACGACCTGCCCTCACCATTTCCTCTTGACCCACTAGCCTCCATCCCCTGGCCCACTGTTCCATCCATGCTAGCCTTGCCAGTCTTTGAAACTCTAGATATAATCATGCTCCCTTCTACCAGACAAGCCCGGCTAGAACAGGGGATGTATACTGGAGTTGGAAACATGGGGAATTTAGGATAGATATTCCCTCAGGATGAGTGATGGGAGTGATGATACTGGGAGGGTGGAGGGATGATGGAATAGAAAGGGAGAACCAATTTCAGGGATCTACATATAACATCTCTCTGGGGTATGGCCAACAGGGAAGTGAGTGAAGGGACACATTGGACAGTGTACGATATGAAATAACAATTTGTAAATTATTAAAGGTTCAGAGGGGGGAAGGGAAATACGGGGAGGTGGAGCTGGGGACCTGAATGGAGGGAGGATGTTTTGAGAGTGATGATGGCAACAAGTGTGCAAATACGGTCTGCATGCAATTGATGTATGTATGGATCATGAGGGGAGGTGTGTGAGTGCCCAATAAAATGATTCATTTCTTAAAAGGTGGGGGAGGGAAAAGAGGAGCTTTTTTTTTTTTTTTCTACAAGGAGCTTATACCAAGGGCTCAAGTGGAAAATGTTTGGAAATGAATGTACAACATGTGTGCAAGTGTGCTTGATACAGATGATGTATTGAATGTTATAATAGCTGTAAGAGCCCCCAATAAAATTATTTAAATTAAAAAAGAAAAGTCTAGATATGAACCTACTACAGCATCTTTGGCCATGTGACTCTGCCTAAGTGCCCTTTCCCCCAATAGAGCCACAAATTTTCCTCTCTCACTTCCTTCAGGTTGTACTCAACTGTCACTTTCTTTTTCTTTTTTTAAAATCATTTTATTGGGGACTCATACAATTCTTTATCACAATCCATCCATCCATTGCGTCAAGCTCATTTGTACATTTGTTGCCATTGTCATTCTCAAAATATTTTCATTCTACTTGAGCCCTTGGTATCAGCTCCTCATTTTCCCCCTCCCTCCCCCCTCTCTGGATGATTTATAATTTATTATTATTTTTCATGTCTTACACTGACTGATGTCTCCCTTCACCCACTTTTCTCTTGTCCATCAACTTTCACTTTCTTAATGACCTGGTCACTGCTACTTCAACAACATCTCTGCCTTTTGTCTCTCTATCCTCTCCCCCCACCCTTTCTCTCTGGTGCAGGTACACACACTTTCTCTCTCTCCTCTCTGGTTTAGGTGACTTTTCTAAACACTTAACACTATGAGATATGTCGTACTCATTTATCTGTATTATTTTCTACTTGCTGTACTAAAGGAGCTTTTGTTTCCCTGGCTACTGTTATTTGCCCAGAAGGTGAAAATAGTACATAGAATATATTAAACATTCAACGATACTTGTTGAATGAAAGATTGAACACAAAGAACAGTAAACTTACTGCCCTTGAATCAGTTCTGATTCATAGTTTCTCTAGAGACAGACAAAAGCTGCCCCTGTGTGTTCCCTGGGTGCTGATCTTTATGGGAGCAGAAACGCACCTTTCTGCTGTGAAGCAGCTGGTAGGTCTGGACGATTGACCTTTCAGTTAGCCCAAGGAATAAGCCACTCTTCCCAATAGTGATCTTTCACAGAAGGAATAAATACATAGTCTTATGTAGTCATTTTTAAATTTTACATTTCTTGCTTGTGGGTAAAGGTACTGTTGATGAGAAATGAGTTACTGCAAGAAGTCCAGAGGGACTGCTTCTTGGCAACAATCTCTTCACAGTTAGTTCAAGTTTCCAGAAGTGCTTGGAAGGGAGATTCTTCATGAAAAATCTACAATTCAAACGTTCCACACATTGCCGTGCTTTTTTTTTTCTTGACAGAAGCTTTCAAAGCTTCGAGCAATATGCCTACTTGAAGATAAACAAGCAGCCATCTAGCTCAGAAAGAACAAAGCCCACATGGAAGAAGAACATCAGCCTGTGTGACCACGAGGTGTCGAAAGGATCATGTATCAGTTATCAAAGAACTAAAAATCGTATCATAAATGAGCAGGGAGTACCAATTGGAGACCCAAAGACTATCTATAGGTAATGGACATCCCCTTACAGCAGGGTCCTGGGGAGGAGATGAACCGGTCAGGGTGCAGTGTAGCAACCATGAAATATGCAACTTTCCTCTAGTTCTTCAAGGCTTCTGGCCCCCACCCACCCCCGCCACTATCATGATCCCAATTCTACCTTACAAATCCAGCTAGACCAGAGAATGTACACTGGTACAGATAAGAACCAGAAACATGGGAAATCTAAGACAGATGATCCCTTCAGGACCAGTGGTGAGAGTAGCAATACTGGGAGGGTGAAGGGAAGGTGGAGTAGAAAGAACCAATTATAAGGATCTACATATAACCTCTTCCCTGGGGTATGGACAACAGAGAAGTGGATGAAAGGAAATATTGGACAGTGTACAATATATCAAAGTAATGATAATTTATAAATTAACAAGGGTTTATGAGGGAGGGGGGAGCAGGGAAGGAGGGGGAAATGAGGAGCAGATGCCAAGGGCTTAAATAGAAAGCAAATGTTAAGAAAATGATGAGGGCCACGGATGTACAAATGTGCTTGACACACAATGGACATATGTATAGACTGTGAAAAGAGTTGCATGAGCTCCCAATAAAAGGATTTTTTAAGTTAGCAAATGCAATTTGTTTAGACATATTGAAAATACTTTTAGACACCCACGAGTTAGTAATAGGTCAAGAAAAGCAAGAAGAGAGAAATCATATAGAATGCATCTCTGTCTGAACTCACTGCTGTGGAGTCAGCAATCTCACATGGAGGGTGTCCAAAGCTGGGGGTCTTTCCAGGGACACAGCCTCATCTCTCTCCCTCAGAGTGGCTGGTGAGTTCTAACTGCTGACTTTGTGACAAGTGCCACTGGGAATCCTTAAGAATTCTGACAGGCTGCCTTAACAAACTACCCCAAAGTGAGTGGTTTAAAATAACACAAATGGATTTTCCCGTTCTAGAGGCCTGGTCTGAAATCGAGGGGCTGGTCCTGAAAGCCATGCTACTGAACTTCCAAGAGCAGGATGCTTTCCTCTCTCTTCCAACTTGTGGGAGTGTCAGGTCGTCCTTGATTTGTGACAGATTATCTTCAGTCTCGGCATCTGTCTCCACACGGCAACCTTCCGTGGGTGTCTGCCTCTGTGTTTCTTCCCTTTTTAAAAGAACAGCCATCATATTGGATTAGAACACCATCACCCCAGTATGATTTCATGGTAATGACATCTGAAAGGAAAAAAAATCCTATTTCCCTGCCAATCGTTTTAGAGGACACAATTCAACCCATGTAATGCAAGGGCAACATCAATAATGAAAACAAAAATCTGCTGAACAAAGTAAGTCCATGGTGAATGAAACCAGTATTGCAAGATGCCAAGATAAGGTTTATGCATGGAAAGAACCATACTTGATGATTACCAGGGAGGAGATGGGGAGTGAGGAAAAATCACTCACTCGATAGTAGATGTGTTAACCTGAGTGAAAGTCAGGACACATTAAGGGAAACCTTACCTATGAGTGCCGAGAGCCAGAATGGGCTCAGCGGCAGTGAGTTAGAAAACTTGTCCTCGATTAGGCTTTCTCTCTTCTTGCTTTCCTTAAGCCATCACAACATGACCAAGGCCCCAAGGAAGACCTACACAAGGCAACAGTAGATGCCAGTACAAATACAAACATGCAATAACAGTAATAATAATTTAAAACAGACAATAATTTAAAGCAGACAATAATTTACAAGTGAATACAGGAGTGAATATGTAAGTTGAACATGTGTGCCATGCCATATGCAAGTATAAATATGTAAGTATAGCAGAGGTTATTTCCACCTACATATCGATGTGTGCTACAAATACCTCTAGGTATGTAGTAAAGGAGCATGTAAGGAATAAAACTATGCAAAATGTTGAGCCATAGCCAAATACCTTGGTGGACTGAGTAACTGGGCCTTGGGGGTTGGGATCATGGGACCACAATCTCAGGGAACATCTAGCTCAAGTGGCATAATATCCTACTTTAATAAGCAACATCTAGGGTTGTTTGGGGGTGTTTTTTTTTTTCTTACAACTGGGGCTTTAAAAGCTTGGGACCGGTCATCTAAAATACAACTATTTGTTTTTCCTCATCTGTAAAGAAAACCAAAGAACACAGGGAATGATTATGGCAAAAAATGAATGGGCCAGCCTGGTACCAGAACTGGATACTGTTGAGTTACCACTACCAACTATTTTGATTGGGATCGCAATAGAGAGTCCAGGACAAAGTAGGAGAAACGTGTAGAACAAAAATGAAAATCATAGAAAAGACCACACTCACTTGTCTGAGAGAGATTGAGGAGATCCCTGAGACGATGGCTCCTAGGCATCCTGCATACCTACCTCCTGGGGTCACCTTTCTGCCAGACAGTAGAGCAGCCTAGAAAGGGAGCGATCACATCCATGAGCAATGTGCTTCTCATCAATCGGCCAGATAAGACCAAAAAGGCAGCATTTGCTCAAAACCAAAGTTGCGAAGTCAGGAAGAGGCAAGAAAGAGGAGCAATTAGAAACAAGGAACCCAGGGAGGATGTGAAGGAAGTATTTTTACATTGAGGGAATTGCCAATAATGTCATAAAACAAAATGTGTCTAAATACTGGAATGTGTCTAAACCACTCCCTCTGCAAAAGTTCCCCCCAAATACATTGACATATCAAGGTTTTTTTAATCCATTCATCCACTGAAGGGCATTCAGACTTTCCATCTTCTGGCTATTGTCAATAGTGCTGTGATGAACGTAGGCGTGCATATGTCTGACTTTGTGAGGCTGTAGCTGACAAAGAGATTACTGGATCACATGGACAGCTTTCTACAGCGATGGCACATTTTTTATAATCCTTCTAACAGTCTAGAGGGTTCCAATCACTCCACACTCTCTTCAGCATTTGTTATTTTGTGGGGGTTTGTTTTGTTCAACTTTGGTTTGGTTTGGTTTAACGTTGCTGTTGATGCCAGTGTGAGGTGGTGACTCATTACTGTTTTCATTTGCATCTCTCAGATGGCTAGTGGTTGTGAACACTTATTCATTCTTGTCCGCTTATTCATTACTGGCTGCTTGTCTTTCTTCTTTGATGAACTGTTTATGTCCTTCGCCCATTTCTTAATTGGACTGTTTGGCATTTACGAGTTGAACTTTTGTCTCTTTCTATAGATTTTAGAGAGTTGTCCATTGTGTCATTACCAAAATATTTCTCTCAGTCTTTGGATTCTCTTTGGACTATTTTTTTTGGGGGGGGGCATCACAGCCCTCTGGTGGGAGTGGGAGGCCCAGCCTTGCTCCTGGAGAGCTGCTGCTGGATTTGAACTGCCAAGTCAATGGGCCGCAGTCCCACACTCAACCACTACGCCACTGGGGCTCAGCACCTGTTTGGGCTCTTTTGATCAAGTCTTTTAATCCACATTTGTAGGTGGTCTTCAGTCATTTATTTTGTTTCTGCTATGCTTTTGCTTTTCCCATTATATTTATAGTGTGTTATGCCCTATACTAGGGCCCTTAAGTCTGTGCCAATTTTCTCACTGATGATCTTTATAGCTCTGAGATTTACAATTAGGTCTTTAACCCATCTTGAGTTCAGTTTTATACATGTTGTGAGGTATCAGTTGTTTCATTCTTCTACAGATGGAAATCCAATTTTTACAACACTAGTTGTTAAAGAGGTTATTTCATCCCCCATTTAAAATATTGTGACCCTTTGTGGATTATCTGTAGATTGATAGATTTGTTTCTGAGGTCTTTTTCTCTGTTTCATTGGTCTACATATCTATCACAGTACCAGAATCACCAGTTTTGATTACTCTGGCTGGAGAACAGGCTTTAAGGTTGAGATGTGAGAGGTCTTCTACTTTGTTCTTTTTCTGAAGTCGTTCTTTACTTGTCCTGGGTCTCTTCCTCTCCATGTAAAGTTGGTAATTCTTTTTTCCATTTCCTTAGTGAATGAATTTGGATCTGGATCAGCCATAGAAATGGGATATTCTTCCATGTATATAAGTCTATTTTGATTTCTTTGATTAGTAGAGTATAGATTTCTTTTTATGCATCTCTTCTGGTTAGGTTTATTCCTAAGCATTTCGTTTGTTGAGTGACTATTGTAAAAATGTCCCTCATTAACTTCCTTTTCAGAGCCCTCTTCATAAGCATACAGTGTCAAATTGACATTTGGTTGTTGATCTTGTAGCTGCATGTTGTCAAATCTTTCAATTATTTCCAGTAATCTTATGGTCCAGTCATGGGGTTTCCAAGTTATAGAATTATAAGACCTGCAGATAGACTTTTACTCCTTCCTTGTCAACTTGGATACATTTTATTCCTTTTTGATGTCTAAGAGGTCTGGCAATTAGATAGCACTATATTGAATTAGACAGGTGAGAAAAGGCACTCTTATGTTATTCCTCTCGGCAAAGGGAATGCTTTCATTTCCTCCCCCCATTGAATGGGATGTTGGTCTTCAATTTTGAGTGTCTGACCTTTATTGTGTTAATAAATTTCCCTTCTAAATCAAATATTTTGAATGTTAAGGATACAGTGGTAAACTAGATACTGTTTCTTTCCTCATGAAGTCAAGTAAGAGTGGGGAGCAAATGAATGATATAACATCACATAATATTCAGTGTCATGAAAATAGTAATGAATATGATGGATATAGAGTTTTTGAAAACTATTCCTATCAGAGGTATTAGAGATGATTTGAGATAAAGTGGGCTGGAAAAGAAAGTGTTAAGGACGTGGCACTTGACCTGAGAGCCAAATGATAGCAGCTGTGTGCCTTATGCCGGCAGGGACAACCCCACTGCCATCAAACCAATTCCAGGTCAGCGCCACTCAATGGGACAGAGTAGGGCTGCTCTGTACAGATTCCAAGACTGTGAATCAGTGGTTTTCAACCTTCCTCAAGCCAGCAGCACCTTTTAAAACAGTTCATCATGTGGTGGTGACTCCCCACCATAAGGTTATTTTCGTTGCTACTTCATGACTGCCATTTTGCAGCTGTGATGAGTTGTGCAACCCCTGGGAAAGGTCGTTCAACCCCCAGGTTGAGAACCGCTGCTGTAAACATCGTGGGAACAGACAGCCTCGTCTGTCTTCCATGCTCAGTGTGACCTGCGAACCGTGAAGTTAGGGTCCCAACGCATGCCCCCACACCAGGTAGGAGGGTTCCCGTAGTGAGTAAGGAACAAGTCATAGCAAGGCATTTAACTTTTCTTCTAATGGTGATAATAACCAATGAAGAATCTGAAGCAAGAAAATTCCAAGACCATATTGAACGTATTTTCAAAGAGACATTTCAAGATTTAGAATTTGTCCATCAGTGTTCTGTGAGGAGGGCCTGATGCCTTGTCCTCACATTGTCCTCGAGTCCAAAGTTATATGAGTGTCATAAAATCACAGAAAGAGCATTTCACCATGCTTCATTCCCTACTTGGTTGGCATAAAAGTAGAATTGTAAAAAAAAGAAAAAAAATCACCACCATTGTGATAGGTAGGCTTGTGATAGGTGCCCACATAACCAAGGACGATAGGTAGGTCTGTTGTGACGACATGGCCAATGAACACATGTAAGATCAATTGAAGGGCGGAGATAGAGAAGGCTTGGCAAGCTCCACCCTTGCTCTCTGGCTTTTGGATCTTGGGACCAGCTGCCTTGTTCGTCCTGTGCCTCATCCTCCAAGCTACACTACCCATGCGACACCTAAACGTGGACTGTGTAGCTGTGAGTTGAGGTTCCTTCAAGTCCTGCTTTGCCACACTCCGGAAACATACATCTCTTGAGCTGGGGACTGTTGGACTCTGTCATCTGGCTGACTGTTGATGACCTGCTCTGCTGTTTGTTGCTTGTCGCCAGATAGCCTGAATTGCTCTACAGAGGACTACTCGATGGTCCTCAAGACTCCAAGGACTGCCAGTCTTCTAGCTGTCTCACACAAGTGAGTTGCACCAAGCCATTGTACTGCTCTATAGACTAGTTTATTTCATATATGTATATATATATATATCCTTCTACCTATATAAATATATTACGAGAATTACTAGTGTCCTGGTTTTATTTCTCTAAGAGAACCCTTTCTGACACAACCATCTGGTTGCTTCTGACTCATACTGACTCATGGGACAGGGTAGAACTGCCCCTGTGGGTTTCCAGACTATAATCATTTTACGAGTGCAGAGAGCCTCATCTCTATCCCTCAGAGAAGCTGGTGATTTCTGAACTACTGACCTTGCAGTTAGCAGCCCAAGCATATCCAGTACACCACCAGGGCTCCTTAAAATGACCAACTCCAAAAAAAATGACTAATTCCTTGAATAATGTACAATTATGGTTACTGTCAGACCATGACTTCATTTTTTCCAAGGTTTCTCTTTCCACTTATTTGATGGCTAAGTATCCTGTGTTTTTTTAATTGTTTGGTTGAATTTGGGAAGTTTTATTTTTCTAAGAACATGCTTATTTAGTTTATGTATAAAACCTGCCACATAGGATCAAGATAGTGAAAAGAAACCAGACTTATCTCTGACCTGAAACAACTGCTAGTTGCCTGCAGATAGAGAGAGGGAGAGAGATAAGTTTAGAACATACTGGACATTCAACAACAATGAAAAGTGATGTCCGAACAACCAAAAACAAACCAGGTAAGTGCTATGATTGTCCAGGTCTGTGACTAGAGAGATTGCAGGCCACGGCACAGATGAGGGCAGCCGAGGGGGAGCACGGATGATGCCCAGATTTGAAGAGACCGAGCTGAATTAGGGAGGCCACATTGAGAGGGCTCACCAGCAGAATCCCAGCCCAGAACAGACTCCCAGCCCAGAACAGAATCCCAGCCTCATAAAGGGGGAGTGCTCCAGAGGACTGTAGAATATCCTTTAGCAGAGGCTGACCTGAATGTGTGAGAAACTCCACTCCCCCACTCCCACCCCCAGCTGGGTAAAAGGGGCAAAAGGGAGCAGTGTGTGACTCACACTGGACTGAAAATAGAGCCCACTCCTATTTTCAAAAGAGAGAGAAAACCCTCATAATTCACGGGACAGTGGGTAGAACACTCAGCATCATCTGTCTGCCTCTATCATGGCAGTTCCAACACTGCTCTGGTCTAGGCTCATAAATCTTAAAGGCAAAAGGCCAAAGACATCAAACTGCTTCTATGTAACCAAACTGCATCCC
>PVJH01021060.1:0-39405 GCA_004026705.1 Nesogale talazaci
GCATCCACCCCACCCCCCATGTTCTGTCTACATAGGACTCATAGGGAGCTCCCAGAGCTGTACAAAGGAGCTTCAAAAAGTTTATGGGAAACGGGAATGAAAAGATAATCGAATTCTCTCACAAAGGCTCTGAAACTTCCTCATCTATGTTTGTAGGTGGCACATGTGTTGCAGATCGAATTGAATCGTAGCTGTGTGCGTGTGTGTATTTAGTAAATCCTAACTTCTATACTTATGAATGTTGGACATTGAATAAGAAAGACTCAAGAAGAATGAATGCCTCTTTTTTGTGGGGGGAGGGTGCTGGCAAAGAATACTAAAAGTACTATGGTGGAAAAAAAAGTACCATGGACTGACAAAAGTACACACACATCTGTCTTGAAGAAGTTCCATTAGGCTATTCCCCAGAGGCAAGTATAGCTAGATGTCATCTCCCATACTTTGGGCATGTTATTAGGTGAGACCTGGAAAAGGACATTATGCTTGGTCAAGTAGAGGGGCAGAGAAAAAGAGGGAGATCCTCGACAAGATGCTGTAATAATACTCAAACAGTGTTTTGGTCAGTTGTACACAAGGCGGCTGGGAGTGTGGAACCAACCCATCTGACTCAGAAGAAGTACAGCCTGAATGGAAGGTGGCAAGGCTTCATATCACATACGTTGAACATGTTTTCAGGAGAAAGGCCAGTCTCCAGAGAAGGCCATCATGCTTGGTCAAAGGGAAGCTCAGAAAGAGAGAGAGAGAGAGAGAGAGAGAAAGACCAGCGATGAAATGGATAGGCACCATAGCAACAACCACAGACTCAGTCATAAAACAATTGTGAAGACAGTTCCGGTTGTACGTGAGATAGCTGTTGAGTCGGAAGTGGTTTGAAGACACCTAACAACAATGTGTGTGTGTGTGTGTGAAATAAGCCCACTTTCCTCAGAGAATCAAACCATGTTCACCTCTCAGAGAATCAATGAGGTCTGACGGAGCATGCACCAAGCCAGAATCTAGGTCTGTCCCTGTCATGGGAACCTTGTTCTCCCACCTGGAAAATTCCATGCCTTCCCTGGGTGAGTTCTAGAGTCATTGGACATCCCATTGCAAGGTGTGGCAGTCATGTACTCGTGTGTCAACTTCATGATTGGGAGTCTAGGGGTGGAGTCTAGCCTGTCCCTCTGGAGATAGCCAATGAGGCCTCTGTGTGGGCATGGCTTTCTCCTGAGATTTCTGGGAAGTCTCAAGGTATTTCCTAACTGGAGAAGAGAGACTTGATTCAGTCTCTGAGAACTGGACTACTGACAAGACAAGATGAGATGACAGCATGCTGATCGATGCTGATTCCTGGAGAATGGAGGAGCCAAAGAAGAGGCCACATGGGCTTGCCCTGATGGAGCCAAACCTCTGGGACCAGAGAAGCCATGTGGAGATCCCTGCCAGCGCTGAGATGCTTCTACTGCCACTGGACACACAAGACTCTGTACCCACTCACCTGCAATTGCCCTGTTGTCATTACATGTGTTTCATAAGTCGGAAGGAGACTTTATGGACTGGTATAGCACAGATGGGCGAATATTGGACTTATGACTTTGAACTGGACTGGGTTGGGATGCTTTCTCAATATTCCATTCCTCTTGTATATAAATCTTTCCCTTATATCCATATGCATGTCTATGAATTTATTTCTCTAGTCTACCTGGACTAACACACAAGGCAAGTTCTAGAACCCATTGAATATCCCTTTGTCAGGTGAGTTCTAAAGTCCATTGAACATATGATTACAAAATGCAGCAACTCCCTCTAGAAAGCAACACAACAATTCCCTGTGAATCTTAAAATCACTCAAGGGTCCCCACCCCACCCAGTGGTATTCCCAGGGGTCCACGGCCTCAGATTCAGAACCCCACATCCCTCCTGGCCCTGAAGAATTCTGAGGAACGCAGGAGAGAAACAAGGCAAGGATACTCACCCAGGACCTGGATTTTCACTGCTCTCAGGCTGTACAGCTGAGTGACTTTGTTGAATGCTAAGCATCTGTACATGCCCTCTTGCTCCCTGCGGATGCTGTGGATGGTCCATGTGCTGTTAGACGCAGTCAGTGTGAAGGTATTATTGGGAAGTAACCAGGAATACTCAGGTTTGGGGGAAGACTGTGTCTTTGCCTGCAAGACCACCGTGGAACCTTCCAACACCTCAGTCACCTCCCCACTGTGAACACCAGAATTCAGTTCCAACTCGACATCACCTGGACCATCTGGGGAGACAGAAGGACCATTCACAGGCTTCGTAATAGCACAGCTGCCTCCCTTTGGGAGGTGGGAGGGTTAGGGAATCAATAAATGCTCATGTTTCCCTCCTCCCTACCCAGGCTCTAGCTGCCGTGGTGACAAAGTATGTGATCCATCGAGCTGCGAACTGCAGGTTGGTGGTTCAAAGCCACCAGACATTCTGTCAGAGGAAGATGAGGCTTTCTGCTCTTGCAAAGATTTGTAGGCTCTAAAGCCTCACAGAAGCAGTTCTACCTTGTCCTACAAGGGCGCTGAGAGTCGGGATCAACTTGATGGCATTGAGCTATGGTGGCAAAGTTAGACGCAAGCTCTGGACCAATAGGAGAGGAAGGTGCAGGGGGTGGGATGTCTGACAGAGATAAAATGACAGCCTTATCCCTAGGTAAAACAGGGTTGGAAGACACACCTGAAGTATACCAGCTAGTGCTGCTTGCCCACCCTTCCTCAGGCAAGAGTTTGGATCAGACTCCTGGTACTGTAGTGGGTGACATATTGACTGCTAATCCATAGGATCAGCTAATCATAGCAGGGGGGATAATGGAGACTTTGCATTTCTGTAAAGATTACCAGTCTCAGAAACCCGATACAGGGCAGTTCTACATTGTCCTATATGGCCGAGATGAGTCAGAATCGACTTGATGACACTGAGTCAGGTTTTGATTTAGGACTCAGAAAGCCCGTTTTAGAAAAGCGAAAATTCCAGGAAATTTGAGGTGCTGTTAGCTGTCCTCAAGCCAATTCCCACTCGTGGCCACCTCGTGCGGGTAGAGTAGAAATGTTCCGTGGGATTCTGAAGCCCGTGACCCTTCGGAAACGGATCACCTGCCTTTCCCAAGGCACCTATGGGTGTGAGTTGTGGGCTAGGCTTGGGAGCAAGACTGCAGCCATTTTTATTTGGGTCAGCCATGTTGAAGCAGAATCTATTTTGTGAACCACTTCTCAGGAGATGTTTTGGCTATCGCCTGGGGTTCAAACAAGCATGTGGAGTGGTCATTATGACTTGGTCCCTACTTGGGTCTGAGGAATTCAGTGGTGTCGTAGTTATATGTTAGGCTGCTAAACACAAGGTCCGTGTATCAAAGCCACAGGGTCATCCTCAACAGAGAGGGATAGGGCTTTCTACTCATATAAATAATTGGATTTTCCCCTGCCCCCATCAGACAACAGAAATGTGGGTGGAGGGAGACAGGGGGAAGGGTAGAATTGGACACTTATTGTGGTGGTCATGTGCTTATGTTAATTTTATGATTGAGATGTAGGGGTGGAGTCTAGCCTGTTAATCTGGAGATAGCCATTGAATAGCCAATGAGGCCTCTATGTGGGCATGGCTTTCTCCTGAGACTTCTGGGAACTCTCACAATATTTCCCTCGTGAAGATGAGAAGCTATCTCCCTAGTTGTTGGGAGTCAGTCTCAGAGACGACGAATCACGAACAAGACAAGATGGCAGCCTCTGAGGAGCCAGAAAAGCCACACGGCTTTGTCCTGATGAAGCCAGACCTCTGAAGCTGGAGAGACCACATGGAGAACCCTGTCAGTGATGAGTTGCTTCTGCCACCACTGGATGCTGTTGATGAACCCTGAGCCCTGGAAGCAAGGAGCCATAGGGAGACTCCTGTCAGTGCCAGGATGCTGCACCCACTGACCTGTGACTTCGTGAGTCGGAAGGCGACTTTATAGACTGATGTCGGGCATATGGGCTAATATTGGACTTATGACTTTGAACTGGACTGGGTTGGGATGCTTTCTCAGTGTTCCATTCCCTTTGTATATAAGCCCTTTCCTTATATCCATGTGTGTGTCTATGAAATGTGTTTCTCTAGTCTATCCAAACTAACACAATAATAATAATCTATAATTTTTTTCAAGTGATCACGAGGGTGGAAGGGGGGGTAGGGAAAAGTGAGGAACCGATGCCAAGGACACCAATAGAAAGCAACTATTTTGAAAATGATGAAGGCAACATACGCACAAATAGCCTTGCTACAATTGATGTATGGAATGTTATAAGAGCTGTGAGAGCCCCCAATTAAATGATTTTTAAAAAGAAACAAAAGCGTTGCAGTCTCAAAAACTCACAGGGGCCGTTCTACCGTACCCCATAGGGTCACTGTTAGTCAGAATAGACTCCATGGCAGTGAGTGGCATCGAGTTGACCCCTCCAGCTTTCTTCCTCATCATAGAAGACAGATACGGAGGGATCGAGTGGGAAGTAGGCATCGAGTCAGTATTGCACGATGGAGTGCTTGTTTTAGGTACTTACTCTGTTTCCTTTACTGACTACCTGGTTTGCCTTTGTCATGAATCTTAAGAATTACAGCCCACATGCTTACTACACTTAGAAAAAATTAGGATAGATATCACTTGGAAATCCAGGGTTGTTCAAACAACTTTGGTGCTGAATCACGATCCCTTGGCTCGGCTGCTGCTAAACAGATTTTCTCTTCTCCATCCCACTTGGAGTGGTTCTTAACTGGGCTCATTGTTTCCAAGATGCAGATCCAATATTGGGGGCTGGAGAGGGGGGAATAGTGGTGGGTTCAAATCACCTAACTTTTAGGTAGTAGTCCAGTGTTTAACCATATGGAACACCAGGGACTCCACAGATGTCAACCAGACAATGATGTGTGGGACTCAAGAGTAGGCATGCCTGCATCTTCTATTGGTATTATGACTGTTCTGTAGCAGACTACCAGTTTTTGTTTTTGTTTTTTTTGGGGGGGCATCACTGCCCTCTGGTGGTGGGAGTAGGAGGCCAAGCCTTTGCTCCTGTGGAGCTGGAATTGAACCTCCATCCCAGTGGGCCACAGTTCTGCGCACAACCACTACGCCACCGGGGCTCAGCCCGCAGACTACCAATTTTAACAGATTGTTCTCTCTCACTGCATGGCGTTGAGGCTGAATCATAGTGACCCTATGGGACAGATAGGGTAGCACTCCCCCTGTGAATATCTGAGGCTGTAGCTTTTAACTGGAGCCGAAAGTGCATTCTTTCTCCCCCACAGGTGGCTTTGAACTGCCGACCTGGCAGTTAGCAGCCCCAACACGTAACCACTATGCTGCCAAGGCACCTTGTCCCTCCACGACTGGATTTTAAAATATAATGCTGTATGGTGTTTCCAGTGAAGGTTGTATTTAGGGCTGTACGACAGAATGAGGTCACCAAGGGGAGGAGTCCTTGAGGGACCGGGGAGGATGAGGAGGGACTCACAGCTCACATCCAACATGACGGGATCACTCCTCTGAACCAGCAGGGGGCTCCGGGTCTCGCACTGGTAATTCCCGGCGTCCTTCCGGTGGACAATGAGGATGGTGAGCATCTTGTTGTCCGAGGACAGGAGCATCCGCTCGTGGGGCACCAGGGAGACACTTTCGAAGAACCAGTGAAAGGTAACTTGGACATCACTGGTGTCACAGTTGATTTCTACCTTCTCCCTGTGCTCCACAGCACTCTTTTGGTTGATTGAGATGATGGGCTTCTCCCGAAAATCTAAAGAGAGAAAGAAAGAGAGGAAACTGAGAAGCAAAGAGAAACAGAGTCACCGAGCGATCCAGAGAGGCAAGTGTGGGCGTGAATCGACAGAAGACACACAACAGAAGTCAAACTTTCTGGAACCGAAACTCCAGGCGTGATCTTGGGCAACTCCCTGCTCCTTCTTTGGGCTCCGACTGAATGTGCTTTGCACAGGTGAACACAGGGGGTTCGGGTCCCTGAGATCATTCAGGTGAGAGCGAGAGGGTCTGGGTCATACCAAGAAATCCCTTCTTGCACACTACAAATTCAGCTGGCAACAGGGAGGTCAGTCACTTACCTTGGCCAGTTGTGGCCAGCTCCTGGCTGAGTGGATCCGATTCATTCTGTTTGGGACTGGGGACGTGG
Source organism: Nesogale talazaci (assembly GCA_004026705.1). Classification (NCBI taxonomy): domain Eukaryota; kingdom Metazoa; phylum Chordata; class Mammalia; order Afrosoricida; family Tenrecidae; genus Nesogale; species Nesogale talazaci. The sequence goes on from PVJH01021060.1 coordinate 6,153, forward strand.
AACCCTGGTGGGTGATTGAGGTGTGGAGGCAGGGCTCAGAACGGCTGCCACATCTTCCTGTGTTTCTTTGACCACATATCTCGCCCCCCCCCCACCCACCCATCCAAGTGTGGGGAGCAGAGAACAGGAAGAGAGTGCATAGGAATGAATCTTTTATTCTCGTGTATTAACAAGCCTGGTAGGCAAGGTCCCTGGGGTGGCGGGAGGCCTTCACCCTTATGAGTTGGAGGTGAGTCCCAATCACATTCTGATCATTAATATTGTTCTCCACGATATTCTCCCATCATAGGGCTGCCTTAAGGTTACCTCTGACAAGCACATGGCTGATCGTTCTGTAGCCGGCAGCTCCATCTACAGACGCAGACCTGTCCTACTGCCCTTGTAGACTCTGAAGACAGACAGTCCGCCTTACCTGCCTTATGCACTGGTGTGAGGTTCCTCCTCCATTGTACCCTGGGACTTTTAGGGGGAGGGTACAGGCCGCTTTGCTACTGATGTGGCTACCTGTAATTAGGGGGGACTTGCACCCCCCCCAATCCTGAGAGTCTGTAAGTTTTGGTTGGAAATGTATTCTCCGTCTGCAAGGACCTGGCTCCTGAAATCATGGTGGTCCCGGAGGTGAGCGCTTGTGTGTTTTTATCTTGTCTGATGTCTCAATGACACCACCACCCCTTGGTCCCCGTACGATTGTGGGGGGTGGCACCCTCCACCCGAGGAGCAGGCGAGTGGGTTCAAACCATCCACCCTTCAGTTATCCCCTGCCTGCTTTAAGTTACCCACAGCGCACGCCACAGTGACTAACTCGTGTCTTCTCCCAAACGCATCTCTTGGCAATGCATTATTCTAGTTCCTCCTCCCCCCTTTTTTTTGGGGGGGGAGGGGGCTGGGGTTGCCCTGGAGACCCGCTTCCCATGGGCCACAGCCCTGAAAGAGCCCCACCCCACCCCGCCCACTCCCCGCAGGGAGCAGGTCAGCCCCGGGGTGGCCAGCAGGGGGAGCTGTTTCCGGCGTGAGTCGGCCAGTGGGGTGGGGCGGGGTCCAGAGGGTCCCACACCGGCCGGGAGCCGTCGCCGCCTTACTTCGGACGGTGGTCAGCGGGCTGCCGTGCGGGGCGAGCTGGGCCGCGGCCGGCGGACTCCACACCGTCAGGAGCGAGGCTGGCAGGGGAGAGAGGAGGTGAGTATTCAGGGCGGCGAGGCATGCCGGGAAGCGTCCTGTCAAGATCACCTCCCTCTGAGATTTGTGGCAAGGACTGCGCCCCCTGGCGGTCACTCTGTTCTTTCCAGCGAGACCCCGCCCCCTGCGAGTGGTTCTCAACCTCTGGGTCAAATGGGGGTCCCTTTCACAGAGGCCACCTAAGACCATGGGAAAACATCAGTATTTCGCAATATATAATTACATCTGGGTTTGCGATGGATCCTTATGCTTGATGTTTAACTATGTTCAATTGAAATATGTTCAAAGAAATACATCCTTCGTATCAGATATTTACATGACCGTTCATGACTAGCAAAAAGACAGCTATCAAGTAGCAATGAAAATAATTGCATGGTGGGGGCGGTGGTCAACACCACATTAGGAACTGTATTAAAGGGTCACAGGGCATGAGGAAGGTTGAGAACCACTGCCCGACAGGAAGTCTCCCCTCCCCATTTCACCAAGCCCCAAACACTTCACCTCAAGAGAGGCAAAGTAACTGTCAAGAGGACAGCGCCAATTGCGGTTGACGTCGACCTTGAGCCAGACCAATGGCCATCCAGCCAACGCTAATTCACAGTAACCCTGTAAGGCGGAAATAGAACCGTCCTGGAGGATTCCTGTTGGGTGTGGGTCAAGCGTTATCCTACCAACAGCAGCAAGGCCGTTAGTTCAAACCCTGTCTGCATCTGAAGAGGGACAGTCTCGGAAGTCCTAGGTAATGCACACTGCAGAAGTCACACTCACGGCCATCCAGTCAGTTCCAATCCACAGCAATCCCACAGGACAGGGAAGCGCTGGCCTTGTGGCTTCTGAGACTGTTAACTCTTTACCAAAGTCAAAAACCTCTTTCTCCCACAGAACGGCTGGCAGTCGGGCACTGCCGGCAGCGGAAGACGTAGCCAACAAGGGTTATGCCTTGGGCAAGCCGTGTAAGCAGTTCAAAACCACCAGCTGCTTCTTGAGAGAATGATGAAGCTTTCCGTTTCCCTGCACCCACAGGGGCAGTCTGATGAGGGGAAGGTCACCATGGTGGTGGGACCCCACTTGATGACAGGGAGTGTCTACCTGCCACAGTGTCTCCAAGTGGCTAGCGCCCCCTGGGCGGGAAATGCCGAATGATCCAGGGGGCTACAAAAGCAGATACCTACACTTTATCCTGGTTTATGGGCTACAGAACAAAAGATTTTAATTATGAGGGGAGGGGTGTGATGTTTGAGGATTTGTTTTGTGTGTGTGTGTGTGTGTGTATCCTTTTCCGAAAAGGGAAATGGCAGGCCAAATAAATTTAGGAACCTAGGTAGTAGGGTCAGAGTTAGCAGTGGCCCCACCCCCCCAAAAAAAATCTTTATTGAAACAGATTTGCCTCAGCTTGGGCTGTGGACCATTTGATGAACTGTCTTAGCAGTGGAACTGCTTTCATCAGTGAGTCCCTTGGGCTCCTCTCCAACTTACTCCCCCCTCCCACCAAAACCAAACAAAAGAAGCACAAAACACCCTACACAGCAAGTCACTGCCGTTGATTCGAGGCTAACTTCTAACGACTCTCTAGGAAAGAGAACTGTGGGTTTCTGAAGGTGTGAGTCTTTATGAGAGGAGACTGCCTCCTCTCTCTCCCAAGGAGTGGCGGGCTTTGAACCATGAACCGTGTGGTTAGCAGCCCAAAGCCTAACCCCCTCACCACCAGCGGTCCTTCCTTTCCCCTCATCATCCAAACCCCACACTGCCATAGAGTAGATGCCGACCCATAGCCACTCTATGGGGCAAGGCAGAATGGACTCTGTGGGTTTTCAAGACTGTACAGAATTCCTCACAGGAGTAGAGCGCCTCACCGCTCCGTCTCAGAGCAGCTGGTGGAGTCAAGCGTTGCGCTTGGCAGCCCCACAGGTCACCCCCACTGTGCCTGGAGGTTAAATCTCACCTCCCCTTGCCAATTCCTAGAGTCGTCTGCCCAGTGATGGGCACAGGGCCAACACCCAAGAGAGGAACTCAAAGTATGATCTCCGATGGGGGAAAATTAACCTTCGGCACTTCCTCCGATGTGTTGGATGGGAGAGGACAGGGGATCAAGGTAGCAGGAGCTCCCAGCTTGCCACTGGGCTGCAAACTGTCAGAAGGCTGTGAGCCAGAGGGCAGTGGGGGGGGGGGCGGGGGGGGGAGGGGAGAACCTGACTTCTCTGTCAGACTAATACAGTGGGCTCCAGTGACTGCTTGTCGTTCAGAAGTTTGGGGCTGGAGGGGGGAGAGGGAAGGGAGGAAGGGAGGGAGGGGCTTTAAAAAGATCATGGTAAAATGGAATTAAAAGACAATGGAGTTAAAAAAAAAAGACAATGGAGTTTGGGGGTTGTTGCTTTTTTTTGGCATCATTGCCCTCTGGTGGTGGGAGTAGGAGGCCCAGCCTTTGCTCCTGTGGAGCCGCTGCTGGAATTGAACCTCCATCCCGGAGGGCCGCAGTCCCGCGCACAACCACTATACCACTGGGGCTCAGCTCCGAGTTTTTGTTTTTTTTTTTACAAGCTGTTGGGTGCTCCCTAGATTACCAGGATTTTCTTGTAAGGCACCCGTGAGCAGGCTCGGCCTCTAACCTTTGGGCTCACAGCCAAGCATTTCACGTTCTGCACACACACACATCCCCCCAGGCACTGTGTGGTGCACACGTGTACACACACACACACACACACACACACCGAAGCCCGTGGCTGTCCAGGTGGTTCTGACCCACACCAGTCCTCTAAATCAGACACAGAGCGCCACGTCTTTCTCCCAGGGAGCGGCCGATGGGTTCACACCGCCAGTCTACCAGTTCACTGCCAAGCATGCTAACTGCCCCGTGCTACACGGTTCCTCCTCTTTCTGAGCTTTTCCGAACAGTGTTCTCGAGCTCCTCCCCTTCTGCTAGGACTCCCTGGTGGACATGGCTCTTCCTGATGCGTGGACCTGGGCCCTGGGAGCTCACGTTGCAGGCTGTTCTGCTTCTCTCCCTCCTGTCTAGCTTCTCCCCGTTCATCTCATTGCTTTTTCCTTGACTGGCCTTCCAGCTCTCTCCCGTTCTCATTCCATCAGCATCTCCTCTCTCTCTCTCTCTCTCTCTCTCTCTCTCTCTCTCTCTCTCTCCCCATGGTCTCTCTCTTTACCACTCACTTGCCCTACTCTGTCGCTCTCGTCTCTATCCTGTCTCTCCATCGCTCACTTTCTCTCTCCAGAAGTGGGTGACCCCTTTGCTAACGCTAAGGCCAGAAGTTTGAAACCACCAGCTTCTCTGCAGAAGAAACACGAGGCTCTCTGCTCCTGTGAAGAGGTCTGCTTGGACATGCCCACTGAGTCGCTTCGAATCAAAATTAACCCAACCGCCTGAATTGGGGGGCTGGGTTTGGATGTCTCCTGAGAGACTCTATCTCTCCCCCCAATTCTCTCTCAGAGTCTCTCACTTCCTGTGGCCCTCAGTCCACATCTCTCTGCCTCCATCTCTCCCAACCTCTCTGGCCTCTATGTCTCTTTTTGCCCATCTTTTCTGTCTCTGTCTTTATTTCTGTCTCCGGTTTGCCTCTCTTTCAGATGCACACACACCACTGGCAAGGACACACCACACACACGTAGCTCTCTCCATGCCCAATCCACCCTCCTCCCCTGCCCCATCCCAAGGGAACAGGCACTCACCTGAGAGCAAGACTCCTGCCCAGTGGGGTCCCTGAAAGCCAGGGGACCCCATGGGTCCTGACACCTGACTCAGATGTGTCACCTGCCTCTCTGGTTCACACACACAGACACGGTGTTCCTCTTCCTCCCCCCTCGCCCACTCCAGCTCCGCCTCCTGGTTCCAGAGACAGATGGGTTCAAGAGGCAATTGGGCCCCACCTCTGCCCTCTGCCTTCTACCCCCAGGGCTCACTCTCCTCTACACTGGCTCAGGGAACAGGAATACCAGAGATGGACTAACTGACCCGGTTTTCCCCAGAGGGTGGCTAAAGTGAAAGAAAAACCTGCCCTTTGACCGTGACTCCCTTTGAAAAATCACCCGCCCCTCGCCACCTCCTGGCAGGGTACAGCCGTCCTGCCGAGGGATGACTGCAGAATGTCAGAGCATCAGTGGCCGTCATAACAGATAGTGGGCATCCCTAACACTGACCATAGGCCCCAGGTGGCCCTCTCAGTTACCGGAGCCAAAGACAGTGCCAAGTAGGGCTGGTGCCAGGTTCACGAGATTGCTCTTGCTCTGTGAGGTGCATCTGTCTGCACAAACAGGCGCATCTTCCTGTCAGTGATTGTCACACTTGAGCCCGTGTCGCAGCTACGGTGTCGACCCTTCCTCCTTTCCACTGATTCTGTTTTTCAAGCGTGATGCCCTGTCCCAGGAATTGGTCTCTCCTGATAACCAAAGTCCAAAGGACACGGTACAGATGTGCTTCTGGCTGTACTTCTGAGATAGGGGTGTTTGTCCTTCTGGCAGGCCATGATACTTTGGGGATTCTTGGACAGTGCGGCGATTCAAATGCATCAGTTCACCTCTGGTCTTCCTGACTCACCCGTCCAGCCTGACAGGAAGCCCACGAAATGGAAAGCATTGTGGCACGAGGCAGGTTCCCCTCGGCCCCCAAGGGGACCCCTTTGCTCTTGAACACTGGCCAAAGGCCAGGAAATGGGCTTCCAGTGAGCCACCTGTGCAGGCACTCTGAGAGAGCTGAACTGATGTTTGGGCCCTGGGGCCCTGGTCATAAACGGAGACCCTGAAGGCAGTCGGGCGGTAAGGGCAGCAGCGGGTAGGGGTGAGGGTGGGTCTGGGACAGGGTAGGCACTCACGAGGAGGTGCTATCTGAGCTGGGGACAGGAGGATTCAGTAAACAAGTCAGCAAGACAAGAAAGGCCCCAAATGAGACTGTGGCCATTGATGTGTGTGGCCATTGATGTGTGTGTTACAGAGAACTTTTCCATGGACTTCCCTATAAGGAAGCAATTGCCAGGCCTTTCTTCCTCAGTGACACTGAGTGGTTTTGAACCACCCATCTATACTTTTCCCTGCCTACCAGGGACCTGAGTGGACATAGCAAAGTGTGTTAGTGTCAGATGACTAGAAAAACAAATCCAGGGAGACTCGTGAGTGTATAAGAAAGAACTTGAGGGAGTGGGGGAGGGGTGTAGAGGGGGAAAAATGAGGAGTCGATACCAAGGACTCAAGTAAAAAGAAAATATTTTGAAAATGATGATGGCAGCAGATGTGCACATGTGCCTGACACGAAGGATGGGAGGATGGATTGTGATGAGTTGTATCAGCCCCCAATAAAATATTTTTTTAACAAGGGGGGAAAAAAAGAAAGAGCTCTCTATATAAGAGCAATTGTACATTGAGAAAACACCCCATCCCTGTCCAGATCAAGTTCCTAAGTTCAATATTAGCCCACATGTCGGATCGCAATCTATAAACCCCTCTTCAGACTCATGGCGCACGTGCAATGGCACAAAATGCAGGAAGATCGCCGACCAGTGGGTGGAAAGTCTTGTGGCTCCAGCAGCAGTGGAAGGGCCTCAGCTGGAGTGGGTCTCCATGGGTCTCCTGCAGCTCCGGGACTCTGGCTCCATCAGCAGAGTGCCGTGCATCTTGCCAACAGGAATGCCTCACAGGGAGAGAGTGTGCGTCACGCCTCCGGGGAGGAAAACAGGCATTCCCAGAATCCTCCGGAGAAGGCCATGCCCACACAGAGATCTCATTGGCTATGACCTCATGGGCAGGGTAGACCCCACCCCTTCGCAAGTTGGCAGATTTTGTACCTGCCACCCAAAGGGTCAATAGGTGAGAGTTTGGGGGGTTGTTTTTTCATGCTCTATAAACCAGACCAAAGGAGCCCTGGTGGGTGTGGTAGTTGCATGTTGGAGTGTCGTCGGCAAGGGCAGAAGTTCAAACCCACCAGGTGCTGCCAGGGAGAGAGAGGAGGTTTTCTGCACCTGTAAGGATTTGCAGCCTGCATCGCTTCTCTGCCTTTGGGCTAAGATCAAGCATAGGATTTGCAGCCTGGGAAGCCCCCAGGGGTGAGGGGTGGGGTGGGTTCCATTCTGTCCTGCACAGTTGCTGTGAGCTGAAATGGACCCAAGGGCAATGAGTTTTGTTTGGGGGGTGGCACAGTGGGTTAAGCGCTGGGCTGCCGACTGTAAGGGTGGCATTTCAAGCCCACCAGACGCTCCACAGGAGAAAGGTGAGGCTGTACGCTCCCTAGAAATTTAATCTTGGAGACCCCAGGGAGTAGATCTTCTTTGTCTGTGGGATCCTGTGTCTGTGGGGGTCTTTTTTTGTTTTGTTGGGTTTTTTGTTTGTTTGCTTGTTTGTTTGTTTGTTTTGTAGGCATCACTGCTCTCTGGTGGTGGGAGTAGGAGGCCCAGCCCCACTGCTGGAATTGAACCTCCATCCCAGTGCACAACCCCTGCGCCCCCGGGGCTCAGCCCCGTGGGAGTCTTTTATGGGTTGGAATTGACTCAGTGGCAGTGGAATGGGCAAGGGAGGCTGCTGGTTTTTGGAAACATAAAGACCGAGAAGATTAGGGGTCAGGGGGCCCCATTAATCCCTGACATACCTGAGTTCACGTCCCAAATATTCCCTGATGCGCTCCTTGGTGCCCAGTCCTGAGCTCAACAGTACTGGGGGTACAATAGGGACTGAGACAGCCCGGCCCTTTCTTGGCAGGATAGGCACCCCTCCCCAGACAGGGACCACTCAGGTGGACACGGATGGATGCGGGAATTCCGTGAGGAGGGGTATCTAACCAGTGTAGGGGTCAGGGAGGAGTTCCTGGAGGAGGAGAGAGTTGGTCTCATACACAACACACTCACGCATATTGAGGGAGGGCAGAGCCGACAATTATGAAATCAGGGCAGGCTTCCTGGAGGAGGAGGGGTAGGACAGGAAACCAAACGGGTGAAGGACCAGCCAGCAGATCAGGGTTATCCATCTTGTCTCCCTCTCATTTACTCACAATCCTGCAGCACCTAGCCAGTGTCTAGCCAGGACACAACAGTGATGACCTTGACTTCCTGGGGTTCCCAGTCCTGTGGGGAAGAAAGACCCATCTCCAGACAGGGATGGCCGTGAGTGAGCAAGGCCGGGTGGTGTCCAAAGGACTCGCGGCCATGAGGCCATGCATCCATTCTGACTTGTAGAGACGCTATAGGACAGAGGGGAACGGCCTCTCTGAGTTGCTGAGACTATAAGTTTTTACAGTAATAGACAGCCTCCACATTTAGCTGAGGAGCGGCTAGGGGTTTCAAATTGCTGCCCTTGGAGTTAGCGGCCTGTGGCAGTCACCTAATGTGGTGTCAATTTGAGGAGTAAGAGTGTGGGGGTGGAGTCTAGCCTGCCAATGAGACCTCGGTGTGGGCATGGCCTCCTGAGAAATCTGGAAAACGTGGTAATTCCTTCTTGGAGACGGAGACACTTTCTCTTTCGATTCACTTCCTTGGAGCTTTCTAGTGACAGCACTCTCTTGAAGACTCTCTACTGACAAGACTTTCTTCCTGTGAGACATCCCAGGGGAGAAGCCGACAAGCCACATGGATGCAATCAGACCTCTGAAGCTGGAGAGCTACTTGGAGGCCCCCTGCCAGTGCTGAGATGTTTACAATGCCACAGAATCCAAAGGCGTTCTGCCCATCTGGCTTGTGATCGTCCTGCATTCAGCGTCATTGCATGTGTTTTGTGAATCTGAAGAAGACTGTATAGACTGGTATCGGATATATGGGCTAATATCAGACTCGTGGGCTTGGACTGGGCAGAGTTGAGATGCTTTCTTAGTGTACAATTACCCTTTCTATAAAACTCTCTCTTGTGTGCATCTGCATGTTTATGAATTTGTTTCTCTAGTCTACCCGGAAGAACACACGACCCAACATGTGACCCGCTGTGACACCAGGGCTTCTTGTGGCTTATCTTAGAGGATATTGTTGTTAGGTGTCATTGGGTCCAACCCATAGTGACTCCATGCACAACAGCAAAAAACACTCCCTGGCCCTGCACCACTCTCACAACGACTTCTCTGCTTGAGGTCAATGTTGCATTCACGGTGTCAGAGCATCTGCTTGAGGGTTTCTCTGTCTTTCATTGGGACCACTACTTTACCAAGCATGATGTCTGCTCTAGGGACTGGTCTCTCCCGCTGACATGGTCCTTTGTGTATCGCACCGTCAACTGACCCAAGGTATGCAGGACAAAGTCTTTCCCTCCTTGCCTCTAAGGAGCATGCTGGTCCTACTTCTTCTAAGACAGATGGGTTTGTCCTTGTAGCCGTCCATGGTACGTTCAAATTCTCCCACAGCACCACAATTAAAATGCATGGACTCTTCTTCAGTCTTCCTTAGTCAATGTCCAATCTTCACATGCACAGGAGGTGATGGAAAAGACCCTGGCTTGGGTCAGGCACATCTTAGTCTTCAAAGTAACAGCCTTGCTGTTCAATACTCAAAAGAAGTCTGGTGGAGCAGATTTACCTGGTGATAGATGATAGGAAATAAAGGAAAGCATTACAAACACCGTGATTAGAAACAGATGTATCCATCACGGTAGGAGGCGGGACTACCTCAAGTAGGCAGAGGACCACGATTTTGGATCCAGGCACGATTGAATGCTAGACAGCAGGCTGTATTCAGCGTGTGGCGTGTGGCGTGTTTTAAACCAAGCCCCTTTGAGATGTGAAAACAGCAGATTAGGTGAGAATGCGGAAAGAGGGAGACCCTGTGGAGATTGCCAAGTAAAACTGAGAAGGAGGCTGGAGGAACAAGAGACCAGAGTTTTGCCACCGAAAGTCCAAAGAGCACATTCCCTCAGAACCAGGGCCTTGAAGTTAACCCTCTCATCTCCTAAACTGTGAGAGAATAAATTTCTGTTTGCTCAAAGCCACTCACCCGTGGTGTTTCTGTTATAGCAGCAGTAGGATGCCTGGTGGTGGAGTGGGTTATGAATTGGGCTGCTAACTGTGAGGTCTGTAGTTCAAATCCACCAGATCTGCTGAGGGAGAAAGATGAGGTCCTCTGCTTCCATGGATATTTACAGCCTCAGAAACCTGTAGGGGTTGTTCTGCCCTGTCACTGAGGGCTGCTGTGAATTAGGATTGACTCCATGGTAGGGAGTGAGGGGATTGAGATGCCTGTTCTTCAAATGCTGCCTCAGCCACTTAGGTCTTCCCTAAAATCCTGGGCTGGCTCAGCACCCAGCTGTCTCTTCCATCAGACTTCCCTCCCATTGCCCCTGTTCAGGTCCCTTGCCTCTGCCCCGAGGGATCCCTTTCTATTCCTCCTCTCATCACCCAAGATACCCGAGCCACAGACTTCTCAAACTTGCAAGGGCTGGACCTTCTCTCTGACCCTCGTGTATGACCCTCCTGTCACCGGGGGCCTTAGTTCTCAGCCAACACTATAAAGTAGGCTTCTTGCCTTTGATTAAAAATGATGCAGGGAGACCATTTCCACAGGAGCCAAGGCGTAGTCAAAGGACAAAGCATCTTAGCGTTGCGAATGAAGACAGAGACGGGCTGTACAACGCTAACCCTTGCCTCCCAATGAGGGAGCTTGCAGCATATATTCACTTTCTGGTGCCTAGCGTCTAACACATATTTATTAAAATTCGGGGGAAAGGTGAGATCTGCTTGGAAGAGGCTGGACTCTGCTAACCAGAGGCAGGTGCATTTGTTCTTCAAGTGGATTCCATTGCAAGGGCTACTGGGTGGACTTAGCAGGACTTGGCCTGGGATGTGCACCTGCCCTCTCTCTCAGGATGACTGAGCCAGAACTGGTCCTTGCTGAAAGACTGTATTTAAGGTCATCTCCTTCCGGTAGCATCCCAGCATCCTATGGTGTGTCTGGGCATGCCAGTGGTGGGATTCAAATAATTTGCCCCAGGACAGTATTAAGTATAAAAAATGATATACTGGTGAAAAATAATTGATTATTTCTTTCAGTTAATACTTAAATAAGAACACTACAAGAGGTGCACAAAACCAGATAGTGTTATAAGAAAGAGTTCTAAGATAGTCATGAAAAACTATTACAGAGTACTGGCAAAAAGCAACAAAACAGGTATGTAAGATATTTCCATATTGCTTCTTGATTGGCACTCTCCCTTGCACTATTCTTTGTTGGTATCTGAGTATCGGCTACGGTGTAATTGATCCTGAACCATCTTTTCACTGTAGGATCCCATTCCTTTAGGGCAGCTTTCTCAAATTGTGGCTCTTGACTTCTTTGGGGGTGAACGACCCTCTCACAGGGGTCACCCAATTCATAAAGTAGCAAAATTACAGTTATGAAGTAGCAACAAAAATAATTTTATGATGGGGTGGGGGGGGGTCACCAACACATGGGGAACTGTATGAAAGGGTCTCAGAATTAGAAAGGTTGGGAACCACTGCTCTAGAGACCGACTAGGTAATCATCATTGTGTTTGATATATTTGAAACAGCAAGACCACTTTTCTTCTCTGAACATACTATGTTCATCCGTGGAAAACCCCTTTCTGCTTCTGCCAAACTGACAGCACTTGTTCCAACAGTCTCTTTAACTTTCTGAACACTTTCAGGAAGGGCATAGTTCACTCCTCATATCTCAGGGTAATTGGGGGCATGACTCAAACCTGAAACAAATGACAGTGTGTCCCCTTCTGGCTGTTTGGCACTTTTCCTCTTTATGTAATATGTCTGTTTACTGAAGCAACAAACACGAGGAAATAAAAAGGAGGGTTTCATCAAAAGTATAATGAGTTGCATGAAATGAATAAGCTCATATCACAAGCACGGTTCTGTCTAATTTTGCACACCCTTGGGCAGAATGAACAGTACACTGTTGTGCAGCTGAACATTCACAAAGACTAAAGGCTGTACATTTGAGTTCTCCACATCGGGTGGCTCCCATGACTCCCATCTTAGAAACAACCCTGGTTACAAGTGCCATTTTAGCAACTGGCTCACCAAACTCAACAACAAACCTTGGGTCTCACTTCTGCCTAACTGGTGGGAACTATTGGAACCCCACCCTTGTGTTGGTCTATCTGGCTGAAGGTTCTGGTTTGCTTGGGTGAGTGGTATGGTGGTCATGTGCTTATGTTAATTTCATGATTGAGATGTAGTGGTGGAGTCTAGGCTGTTAATCTGGAGATAGCCATTGAGTAACCAATGAGGCCTCCGTGTGGGCATGGCTTTCTCCTGAGACTGCTGGGAAATCTCGCAATATTTCCCTCATGGAGATGAGAAGTTATCTCCCCAGTTGTTGAGAATCAGTCTCAGAGACGATAAATTATGGACAAGACAAGATGGCAATGTCCGATGAGCTGAAGAAGCCGGAGAAGAGGTCACACGGGCTTGCCCTGATGGGACCAGACCTCTGAAGCTGGAGAAGCCACGTGGAGACCCTGCCAGTGCTGAGTTGCTTCTGCTGTTGATGGACCCTGAGCCCTGGAAGCGACGAGCCATGGGGAGACCCCTACCGGGGCCGGGACTCTGCACCCACTGACCTGTGACTTCGTGAATCAGAAGGAGACGTTATAGACTTTATAGATGCTTTCTCAATGTCCCATTCCTCTTGTATGCAAACCTTTTCCTTATATCCATATGTGTGTCTATGAGTTTGTTTCTCTAGTCTACCCAGACTCACACACACTGTCTATAGGAGTAGAAAGCCCGTCTTTCTCCCTCAGAGTGGCTAGGGGTTTCCAACAGCTGACCATGTGACTAGGCCACCGGGGTTCCTTCTGCATACGAGCACCACCAAAGTAACCACCGTGAGGTGGTGGCTACGCTTAGGGCTCAGGTGAAAACTCCATTTTGAATAAAAAGTAATCACTGCCTGGTGAACGCAACCTGCGGTTCCTAGAACTCCCACCATACCCTGAGAAAATTACCCAGCCAACATGTGTTGAGTTTTTAGTTTAGTTTTGTTTTGTTTTCCAAATACACTGTGATTCTGCTTGCTCAAAAAACTGGGTCAAAAACAATCTTCAAATAAATACTCCCGGAGATAAGCTTTAACATGACACATGACCTCCTTCCCCTGCCCAAAGAATCCATTGGGTGGATTCCAACTCATAAGGACTCTGCGTAGTTTTTGAGATTGTAAGTCTTTGTGGAGGCAGACCGCCTCCTCGGCCTCCCTTGGAGAGAAGCGAGTGGGCTTGAACCGCAAGCCTTGGAGTTCCAGGAGCCCAATACACAACCAACAGCACCACCAGGACGCCTCTGTCCTCCTTGCAAACAACGTTAGAAATGTTTGGCCTCTCCTAACGATGAGAGGGACTTCCACCCAGCTTTGTAACCCTTCCCTCAACGTCAACCCATCACGGGTCTCCTGTGAACTCCCAGCAACGGCTCCTCCCTGGGTCACGTGGTTCAGCGTCCTCTGGACGTGGTGGTGGTCAGTTTGTGCTTTGATTCGCCATAAAACGTCTTTACTTTTCATGGCACTCAGCATCTGCCCTGTTCCTCGAAGGCACTTCCCAACTCCCACGGCCTCCCCGGCGGTGCTCCCACAGTCCACGCAACAACCATGCGCGGCGCTCTAAGACAGCGATGCTCAAGCTTCCTAGCTTCCAACCATAAAATTATTTCTGTCGCGACTTCATCACTCTAGTTTTGCTACTGCCATGAATCGGGTGACCCCTGTGAAAGAAAGGATCATTTGATCCCCCCCAAGGGGTCACGGCCACAGGGTGAGAAGCGTTGCCTAGAGGCTTTCTGTGTCTCACAGTCAACTCAATCGTGGGGTGGCGGTCACCTCATCTGGTGTCAATTTGAAGATGAGGAGTGGAGGGGTGGAGTCTAGCCTGTCAATTGGGAGATAGCCAATGAGACCTCTGTGAGGACACGGCCTTCTCCTGAGAAGTCAAGGAATTCCTGTATTTCCTCCTTGGAGGCAGGGACACGCTCTCTCTGCTCACTCCCTTGGAGACACAAGACCCCATACCCTGGGAACTGGAGAGCCACATGGAGAGCCCTGCCAGCACCGAGATGTTTGCAACACCACTGGATCCAAAGACTTTCACCCCACATGCCTGTGATCATCCTGCATTCAGCATCATTGCAAGTGTTTCATGAATCTGAAGAGGGTTTTGTAGGTTGGTATCAGATAAATGGGCTAGTATCAGAGCTGTGAACTTGAACTGGACTGGGTTGGAATGCTTTCTTAATGTATAATTACCCTTTGTGTAAACTCTCTCTTGGGCTGAGCCCCAGTGGCGTAATGGTTGAGCGCAGGACTGTGGCCCACTGGGTTGGCGGTTCAAATCCAGCAGCAGCTCTCCAGGAGCAAGGCTGGGCCTCCCACTCCCACCACAGGGCAGTGATGCCAAAAAAAAAGATACAAAAAACCCTCTCTCCTATGTACATATGCGTGTTTATGAATCTGTTTCTCTTGTCTACCCAGACTAACACAGTGGCCTGTTAAATTTTCTTTTGATTTAAAGATGTCCTCAGGGGGCAGTTTTGACTTAAAGTGTAAAGACTACACCAGGACAATAGTTCTTTTCCAGGGGAGAGGGGGAGGGAAAGAGGATAGGGGTAGCTTCAATTCCTAATTCTTAACTCTCTTAAAATTGTGACATTTTATTCCACATGTCCCCCCTTTTAAGCAGAAACCTTCTATAGAATCTTTGACTAGAATGTTCAGTAATAGTAGCTAGGCCACCCTCCAGATCTTCTGGTGTCCTGGCAATGGAGACAATTTCTGGAAAGGGTTTGAGCCCTAGTGGGATGTGATCAGATCAGAGGCTGGAAAGAACCCCCTGGGTGCTGGACAAAAGAGTGCTGGCACTCACCACACACAGGCAAGTGGACACTCCACGTTGGGAAGTTGAGGTCCACTGTGATCTACATCTGTGAGGTTGCGGGCAGTGATATGCAAGGCCCCATCTGAGCTCAATGTCTCCCAGCCTGGGAGGGCAGGGCCAAATGCCACACCTCTTGCGATCATGTGGTAGCTTATGACCTGCGGGGTCCCTCACCCAGAAACCAATGGAAGGACATGAGCCCCTCTCTAGCCGATGCCATCCCCACTGAGGGGTTGAGTTGGGATGTGTGAGATGGACAGATGGGCAGCTGGGCAGCTGCAGGGATCACCCGGCAGACCAGGGCAAAAGTTGAGGGCAGGGAGCAAGAGAAAGACATCAGCTACAAGAGGGGGCTGTCCAGAAGACTGCCTGGCTCCAGGACCTGGCTGTTGACTAGAGTGGACCTGGAGATGAACGACATAGTGTCACCTTCAAGGGAGAGCTGGCCACCATCTGTAAGGAGAGCATTGGTTAACACATCCAAAGAAGGATCACCATCTCATGGGGCATCTCAGTCAACTGGCACAATCCCACAGCTTCATGGAATCCTCCCGCAAACTTTTTGAAGCCCGTGGTGTCATTCACTGAGTTGTGTTCTAGCTCTTCTTGTGATGAGCAGCATCCGGGATTTTCAAGGGAGCGAGGAGCCCTCTCAGAGGCAACTATGAGTCTCTCTCCTCGCCCAGGGCAAAAGAGAAGGAAGGAAACCAAAGACACGTGGACTACATCAGCCTACGGGACCAGCAGTGCACACGAACTGCACTAATGTACACAAACAACTCCGAGACCAGACGCACTAGATGGTGCCCCATCACCATCTGGTAACTGATTGTCCTGACAGGGCCATACTAGACGGATCCTGATCGATGGGGGGAGGATGTTTTGCAACAGAAATTCGAATTCCGGGCTGAGCCCCAGTGATGTAGTGGTTGAGTGCGGGACTGCGACCCACGGGCTTGGCGGTTCAAATCCAGCAGCAGCTCGCCAGGAGCAAGGCTGGGCCTTCCATTCCCACCAGAGGGCAAGTGATGCCTTCCCTCCCCCCACCAAAAAAAAAGAAATTCGAATTCCAAGAAAGAAAAAAGGGAGTAGAGTAGACTGGAGAGGAGGGAGGGAGGAACCCAGGTCTACCAAACTGGTCAAGACTGAAGGCATCCTCAACGCAGCAAAGACACTGAAACTAACTCCTGAGGTTACCTTGTAGCTACATAACAAATTGGCTCAAAGAAAGCACCCCAAGACCCAACAACAATGACTGTCACCCGTGAGAACTGAGTTCCTGAGGCAAAGCATTGCAGCTCATGGTCCACGGGCAGAGAATACGAGAGGGCTTCAAAATGTTTGTGGAAACACTGAGTTCCCTTTCTCCAGGAACTTTCTAAAGCTCCCCCCCCCCCAACCTGAAGCCACCTTGTGCAGGCAAGTACTTACTAGGCTGTGTCCTAATGGCGAACCCTCTTATTCAAACTTTTCATCTTCTACTTCCCTGCCTCTGTGGATCGGTCCTGTGTCCTAGCTACCCTGGGAGGGAAGACTAGAACTTCCCCCCACTGAATTGCCAAGGCTGTAACTCTTTCCAGAAGCAGACTGCCACATGGTCCTCCCAGGCAGTGGCTGGTGAGTCCAAACCGTCAATCTGTTGGTTAGTAGCCAAGCACTTAAACCACCTTGCCTCAGCCGAGAGCCTCCTGCTTCCTCTTTTCTAAACGCTGGAAATGTTCACCGGATGTTCACAGCAGCCCTCAAGGTAGGTACACTCATTGCACCATTTGATAAATAAGGAATGCAATGGAACAGAGAGGGTGAGTGACGTCCCTTGAGTCACAGAGCTAACAGGCCGGAAAGCTCAAACCCACTGCCATTGAGTTATTTATGACAGACTCGTGGTGACAGGGGCAGTTACATAATCTTCTGACAACTTGTGAAGGGGCGGAGTCTAGCCTGTCAATCAGGTCATAGCCAATGAGGCCTCCGTGTGGGCATGGTCTTCTCCTGAGGATTCTGGAAACTCCTGCCTCTCTCCCAGGAGTTGGGACACACACTCTGCTTCATCTTCCTGCTGACAAGACACAGGGAGCCATGCTGATGGAGCCAGAGCCCTGAAACCATAGAGCCATATGGAAACACACGCTAGTACTGAGATACTTCCACTGTCACTGGATCCACAAGACTTTCCACCCACTGGGCTGTGATCTTCCAGCATTCAGCACTAGTGCGTGACTGCACGAGTCTAAAGAGGAATGTATGGGTAGGTGTTGACCTAGGGGGTAATATCAGACTTATGGACTTGATCTGGACTGGACTGGAATGCTGTTTTGCTGTACAATGCTCTTTGATATAAAGTTCTCTCTCCCACATGGCAGAGTGTCTCTAAATTTGTTTCTCTAGTCAACCCAGACAACACAGTGAACCCTACAGGGCAGAGTAGAACTGCCCTATGGGCTTCCAGGAATATACTCTATAAGGGAGTAGACGGCCTCAGCTTGCTTCCTCAGAACAGCAGGTGGCTTCAAACAGCTGACCTTGTGGTTCACAGTCACAATGTGTGCCAACGATGCCACCAGTCTCCCTTGAGCTAACAAGCATGGAGGAAGAAGTTGTCCTTAGTTGGTTCCATTTAAAGCCACCCTGTCCTGTAGCCTACCCTTTCGACAAGACCACTTAGTGGAGAGGGACCTCATCCGTGCTTTGGATATAAGGAATATTTGGCAAGCACAGGAGCTTCAGAGTCCCAGCATGGTGCAAACAGTTCAGCTGTGAACTACTCACCTATAGATTGGAGGTTCAGGACCACCCAGCGGTGCGTCAGAAGGCAGGCCTGGTGACCAACTTCTGAAAAGCCAGTCCCTGAGAACCTGATGAGGTCCATTCTCTTCTGACCCACCGAGGGTCCCCCCGAGTTGGAATTTCCTAGCTAGCAAGTGGTTTGGGATATGGGGCTCCAAGGAGTTGGAGTGGGGGGAGAGGGCAGGGGAAGCCAGCCAGCCCTTGCAGGTGGGTCAAGACCATCAACCTAAGGGCTTGCCCTGGGGTTGACGCTGACTCCTGGTCGCCAGGGTGTGGCAGAGTCTAATGGCTCCTCGGAGCTTTCTTGACTGGGGTGTGTGTTAGTCCGGATAGACTAGAGAAACAAACTCATAGACACACATATGGATATAAGGGTATGGTTTATATACAAGAGGAATAGGACATTAAGAAAACATTCCAGGTTGAGCCCCGGTGCCTTAGTGGTTGTGCGCAGGACTGCAGCCCACTGGGATGGAGGTTCAATTCCAGCAGTAGCTCCACAGGAGCAAAGGCTGGGTCTCCTACTCCCACCACCAGATGGCAGTGATGCCCCCCCAAAACAAAACAAAAGCATCCTAACCCAGTCCAGTTCAAAGTCATAAGTCTGATATTAGCCCATATGATGATAGCAGTCTATAACATCTCCTTCTGACTCACGAAGTCACAGGCCAGTGGGTGCAGAATCCCGGCTCTGGCAGGGGTCTCCCCAGGGCTCCTCACTTCCAGGGCTCAGGGTCCATCAACAGCATCCAGTGGTGACAGAGGCAACTCAGCACTGGCAGGGGTCTCCACGTGGCTTCTCCAGCTTCAGAGGTCTGGTCCCATCAGGATAAGGCTCTGTGGCTTCTCCTCCGGCTCCTTCAGCTTCTCTGATTCTGCTATCTTGTCTCGTCCGTAATTCATCATCTCTGAGACTCACTCCCAACAACTGGGGAGATAGCTTCTCATCTCCATGAGGGAAATATCACGAGATTTCCCAGAAGTCTCAGGAGAAAGCCATGTCCACATGGAGGCCTCATTGGCTACTCAATGGCTATCTCCAGATTAACAGGCCAGATTCCACCCCTACATCTCAATCATGAAATTAACATAAGCACATGACCGCCACAGAGTGGTCTACGAAAGCAGGGATCCAGACCTTTCTTCTGCGGAACTACCCCAGGGCAGGTTCAAAGTGCCAAGCTTTAGGTTGCTGGCCAGATGCAAACTTACCACCTTAAGGAAGCTTGGTGGGACTGGTGGGTCTCGCCCAGCCCCCAGCCCTCAGCCTCCAGCAGCCGCTCCCTCACCTCTGAGCAGGATTCCATCCAGGGCTCACGTCTGCCGTGGACAACTATTGGGTCTTCAAAGCCCTTCCTCCTGGAATGTCCCTCTCTGCCGAGGTAATGACCCCAGGAGGCCCAGAGGCTCTAACACCCACTTCTCCCAGGTAAACGATTTGGGTTCCTGTCCCCAGCCCCATCCGCCATGTGACACTGCAGGCCGGCCCACAGGGGAGGCCTTCAGCTTATGCCCGTTCAGTTTCCTGTTATCGCCTCATCCTTGATCACCTCCAGGCCTGGGGACGCCTGAGGTTTGCTCATCTTGACCCGCCTGCGGACCCAGGATGGGCAGGATAAACCAACGGGGAGACCAAGGTGCAGAGGAACAAAGTCGCATATCCCCTAGATGGCGCCAAAGGAGTCCGAAGTTTGAGGGGGATGCCTCCGCCAGAAGTCCAGCACAGAAGTCCAGGTGAGGACTTCCGGTTCAGGTGGGAGATGGAATTCTATGGTGACGGGTGAGGAGGTTGGAGGACCTCAGTCAGAAAGGGCAAGTCATTCCACTCTTATTGTTGTTGTGGTCATTCTATTCTTACCGAGCAGCTAGCTTTGCCAGTGCAACAGTAGGTCTTAACAGCTCTGTTTCCAATCACTTCTCACCAGTTTCATGGCCGAGCCTGGACCAGCCTGGACCCTGCTTCTACCCCTGCCTTCCACCTGTTCCCCACATGACCTTCAGAGGGCGCCCGCTAACACTAAGTCAGCTTATGACCTTTTCTCTGCTTGGAGTCTTTCTTCCCAGTCACACTGCCCCAAACCCACTGGCCTGCAATTGATCTAGACTCCGGACGGCCCTAGAGGACAGGAAAGAACTGCCTTGGGGGGTTCCGAGACTGTGAATCTTTATAGAAGCCGACTGCCTCATCATTCACCCGGGCAATGACTGGTGGGTTCAAACTGCTGACCAGGGTGACCCTATCGTGAAGTGATCAGATGTCCCGCTTTGGGAGGGACAGTCCCGATTTCAAACAAATTTTCCTGCGTCCCATAATGTTATTAAAAAGTCCTGATTTTTGGTAAGAATGCACTGACAAGCTAGGGACGGGCAGGAGAACGGAAAGGGAATATATCCCCCTCTATACCATCTTCCTACACCACTCCCCGGTTTACCAAAGTTACAATCTGGTCACTTTACATAGGGCAGGATAGAACTGCCCTGATGTGTTTCTAACACTGCCACTGTTTATGGGAGCATAAAGCCTCTTTTTCTCCCACAGCGCGGCTGGTGGTTTCAAACTGTTGATCTTGAGGTTTAGTGTCCCCATACATAGCCCCCTAAGCCATCAGGACCCTGAGGGACCTTATCACTCACTGCCACCGAGTTGATTCCAGCTGAGGGTGATCTCATAGCACAGGGTAGAACTGCCCCCGTGGGTGTCCCAGACTGTAACTCTATAGGAGAGAAGGAGGCCCCTTCTTTCTCCAGAATAGCCACCAGTGGTTTCAAACTGCCGACTCATAGCCACTATGCCACCAGGCATGTCGTAGCTGTCAAGTCAAGACCGATTCACCGCAGCCACTCTGTAGGCTTCTGAGACTGTTTACAGGTGTAACCCAACAGATAGCCACGATACCACCCAGCAGGACTCCTGCAGCAACCTGAACTTCTCCCCTAGCAATTTTCATAAAGCATCCAGAATGTTTTATCCATCTCAGAAGAGAAGTACAGAGAGGACAGAACACCAAGATAAAGATGTTTCTACTGACGCTCCGCTTTCAACACCACCTGCTTCATTTTTCCTGTCTAACTTGAAAAGCATTAAGGGGCCCCTGGGCGGGACAGAGGCATCTTCAATAGCCACCTATGCCTGTGAAAGTTGGGCGATGGCCTAGGAAGCCCAGAGGATGGATATGCTTGCATTATTGTGATGCTGGCAAAGAAAATTGACAGTGTGTGCAAGGTGCCAAAATAGCAAGCCAAGCCTGCCCTGGAAGAAGTGCAGCCACAATGCCCCTTCAAGGTAAGGAGGGTGAGACTTGGTCTCACATACTGTGGCCATGTTATCAGGAGTGACCAGTCCCTGGGGAAGGACGGAGGAGCAGCTGTGGGATGCCAAAGGGGTTTTCCCCAGGTTGTCTCCTCAGATATATGCCAAACCTAAGACGCTGCTTGCCACACGCTAAACAACTGTACCCTTGGAAGTGAATGCAAGCCAATTAGAGGTTATTCTCCCTGCAGATTATCCAACATCTACAGCAATCAGCCTGTCGCACCCCAAGTAGGGCCCACTCTCTTCTGATAGGAGAGCGTAGAGGCAAGGTCAAGCCCACTTAAAAATAACCAAGGTAAAGCTGCCATCTTAAGCCTAGGGTCTGTCCATCTCGTCATATGTGTACCTCTACTCCCTCCCCTTCCTATTGCATGTACACTCATAGCTCACCCCCTTCCTGTGACCCGTATGCCTCTTACACAGCCCCTTCCTGTGACATATGTGGTTACCTATAATCAGGGGGACTCGTATGCCCCTGGGTACATATAGGCCTGGGTCAGCTATAAAAGGGGTCTCCCCTCCTCCCTCTCTCTCCGTGCAGACCTGGCTGCTGAGATCAAAGCCACCCAGGAGGTGAGCATGCTACCAGGAAGCGTGTCTGAATCCTTTATTGTACTCTCTCCTGTCTCTTATTCTCTATGACATTACTATAATCTTTATATGTTATCACCTTGTAGTTGCCTACAGAAAAAAAAAAAGCCTACCCTAAGATGAATTGACATGGGCTCGAACCATGGGCTGGAGCATGACAGCCCTGGTGAGGACGGTGCAGGACGGAGCAGGGCTGCATTCTGTTGCAAGGGTGGTGATGAATCAGAACTGAACAAAGGACCAGGGAAAGGTTTCATCATCACGCAGGGAATGAGCATGTGTGGTTGTGTTCGTCGGGGTTGACTAGAGACCGAATCCAGGGAGATACTCCTGTGTGCACAGGAGAGAACTTTCTATCAAAGAGCAATCGGACATTAAGAAACCATCCTAGGCCAGATCAAGTCCATAAGTCCGATATCAGCCCATAGTGTATGCCTGATATCAATCTAGAAATTCCTCTTCAGACTCTGCAACACATGCAATGACACTGAATGCAGAAAGATCCCGGGTCAGTGGGTGGACAGTATTGTGGGTCCAGTGGCAGTGGAAGCATCTCAGGCCTGGTGTGGGTCTCCACACGGCTCTCCAGCTCTAGGGCTCTGGCTTGTCATCAGTGTGGCTCATCTGTCTTGTCAGCAGACTGTCAAGCAGAGAGTGTCTGTAGCTGGCCTCCAGTCTGCTATTTACCTCCATAGCGCCTCCAAATGAGGTCATCGAGCAGCGACCTGGTTGACAGGCTAGACTCCACCCTTTCACAAGTTGACAGATTATGTAACTGCCACAGCAGTCAACTGAAGACAAATGATTTGAGGGATTTGTGGAGCAGGGAATGATGCAAATGGCCCTTGCTGCAAGTCACATGACTGAGAACAAAACCTCAGAGGTTCAAGGTCACACAGAGGCACGTTGGAAGAAAGGCCTGGCGATGTATTTTCTTCCCAAAGATCAGCCACTGAAAATCCCCTGAGTGGCTGTTCCACTCTGACACACACGGGGTGGCCTTGCATCAGAGTCCACTCGACAGCAGCTGGTTTGGTTTTATCTTGTTTCATCCAGAGGGATTTACTTCCCAAATCTGTGGAGAAAACATAGTGTAAAAATGAAAGCATCCTCCTTTTCAGGGCTGGCAATCCCAGCCTGGCCGTCCAGCAGACCAGGTAGGTAAATTCGAGAACCATAGGTAGGTTTAGCAGCAGCGATACCTGATGGCCATGGTGCACACTTCAGTTCCCCGCACAGGTGGGCGTGCACTTTCCTCCATCCATTCACCAATGAACTGTGCATTTTCTCCACTTTAGGGGTTATGCAGATGGGGTGACTGTGCCTCCCAGGGTCCACCTTGGCCCAGTCAGGGTCAAGCTGGGAGAAAGGAGAGCAGCTGGGGACAAGCCTGGATCTAAACAGGGCAGTAGGATGGGCCACAGGATGCAGTGTGCACCTTCAGAACCAGATTTCCACCTGGACCCTAAATCTGTCCTGCTGAAATACATGCCAACTGGGGCCTGGTCAGCTTAGCTGAAAATCCCATCCAAGGTCCTATTTCCAAACCAGGGCAGTGTGGCAGTCATGTACTCATGTCAATTTCATGACTGGGAGTCTAGGGGTGGAGTCTAGCTTGTCAATCTGGAGTAGCCAATGAGGCCTCAGTGTGGGCACAGCTTTCTCCTGAAGTTTCCGGGAAATTTCACGATATTTCCCTCGTGGAGAAGAGAGACTTGACTCTCAGTCTCTTGGAGTTGGTCTACTGATAAGATGAGATGACAGCATGCTGATCAAACCTGATTCTTGGAGAATGGAGGAACTAGAGAGGAGGCCACATGGGTTTGCCCTGATGGAACCAGGCCTCTGGGGCTGGAGAAGCCACAGAGAGACCCCTGCCAGCACTGAGATGCTCCCACCACCAATGGATACTGCTGATGGACCTTGGAAATGAGGAGCCATGGGGAGACCCCTGCCAGCACTGGGACACCTCTACTGCACATGCTTCATGAGTCCGAAGGAGACTTTATAGACTGGTATCGAACTTACGGGCTCATATTGGACTTATGACTTTAAACTGGACTGGGTTGGTATGCTTTCTCAGTGTTCCATTCTTTTTGTATATAAACCTTTCCCTTTTATCCATATGCGTGTCTATGAATTTGTTTCTCTAGTCTATCCGGATAATACAAGCAGCATTCACAAACACTGGTGTTCGAACTTTGACATATCATTTGAGGGAGGAGACAGTTCAAGTCATGTCCCCAAAGTTGGTATGAGGTCACACAGGAAGCAAACTCTATGCCCATCCATCTGGTCAAGGGTCTTCTGCTCCCACCTCCCCCCCCCCCCCACGCCCGCCCCCGACACCATCCATTATACTAAACATGATGTTCTTCTCCAAGGAATGGTCCTGGTCACATGCCCCAATCAGTCTCCTGACTGCTGCTTCCATGAGCAGTGATCACGGTGGATCCAAGGAAGACGTGAACCTTGACATCTTCGACCTCTTCTACGTGTGTGTCATGATGTGTCAGGGCATTCTTGGCAGGACCTGTGGATCTGGGAGAAAGGCACAGATGCTGCTACATCTCTTGGAGTGGTCTTGAAGCCACTGGGTATCTGGGCCCTTAGATAGCTGGAACCCACACGTGCAATAAGACCCCAGGCCAGCTCAGCTGATATCCTTCCGCTGTAAACCTCTAAGACACAGCCTATCAGAAAGCTTGTAGTTTCCCCATAGTAACCGCCAAGATCCTGTAATCTTTGCGGGTAAAACCCTGTCGTGTAGCTGAGCCCCGGTGGCACAGTGGTTGTGTGCGGGACTGCAGCCCACAGGGTTGGCGGTTCAAATCCAGTAGCAGCTCTCCAGGAGCAAGGCTGGACTTCCAGCTCCCACCAGGGCAGTGATGAAAAAAATATATATATATAACCCTATAATGTGATTGGGCGAAACAATTTGTAAGGCAGTTGGACAGCTGTCTCAGCCGGCTATACCTCATTTGCATAACTCCGCCATAGCCCCTCATTTACATAGCCCACAGTGAGGGAAAATGGTTTTTCATGCTGCAAACTCATGGCCATATAAGGATATGTGTGGAAACCAGGAAAGATGATCTGATTGGTCGATGAAATCTCTATGAGCCTTGCAAAAGCTGATGATCTGTGTCATCAAACTGGATCTCTGGAGTCTGTGTGCACGATCGAATTGACTCCGACTCCCTTCCCTGCACTGCAGACCTCTTCCCACCATGATGTCAGCTACGGGTCTAGTACGGATGTCGGTCTCCTTTGCTTTGAGCCGTCATCCAGACAGCTGCTGTCCTTCATCTTCACCAGCAAGTGCTTCACGTCCTCCTCACGTTCAGCCTAACTATTCGTGGTTCCGAGCTGCCCTCTTCACCACTGCATAGCCTCTCTCCAGCCCTGAGGCTGTGTGCACCTGCCCATACCCCAGCTTCTCTGACGATTTGCTCCGCTTACAGATGGACGGGGGATGGTGAGAGAATACACCCCTGATGAACACCTCTCCTGACTTTACATCATGCAGCACCCCCTTATTCCCTGGGGGTGCAGCTGCCTCTTAATCCGAGGACAGGTTCTGCGTGAGCACCATGCTGTGTTCTGGAATTCCTTCTCTCCTCCAGGGTATCGGTAGTTTGGGTACCACCATCCTGACACAGTCAACAAAACGCAAGTAAACATCTTTCTGGTGTTCTCTGCTTTCAGCCCAGAACTGTCGGATGAAGTTAAGGCTTTTCCACAATTATATCTCCTCCAAAATATTGAGCAACTATGAGAAACTATTTGGTGGGAGGTCGGAAGTTTAGAGTTATTCTCCTTAAAGGGTCCAGCTATCCAGAGGCCTTTGTCTCTTCCACGAAAGACAGGGCTGACTCCCTGCTCTGAGGACAATGGGTCACTTCCCCTGAAAGCTTTCGCTTAATTAAATCTCCAGCCCAAGGGCAATCAAGGTTAGGCCGCTGCCATCATGAATCTTAGGTCTGTCCATTTTGTCACATGGGGACCCCAATACTGGCCCCTCCTATTACATGTATGTCCCTAGATCATCCCTCACTACAGTATGACTTGTAGTATAGCCCCTCCCTAGGACATGTGTCCTTACTTGTAATTAGGGGACTTGCATAGCTCCGAAAGATATAAGGCTTGCTCAGAATAATGGAGTGCTCTGGCCCCCTCTCTGGCCCTCTTTCCTCTCTTCCCCCCATCCTCTCCCTCTCTTCCCTGTTCCCTTTCCTCATGTCCTCTCCTCCTCACTCATTCCCTCTTTCCACCTGGACCACCAAGTGGAGCAGAGATGAGCATGCTACCATGAAATGTGTAGGACTCCATTATTTCTCTTTCACAGTCTCTATGATTTTACTATCATCTCTAATTTTTCTATTTAATTATCACTGTAATCCGTACAATTTCACCTACTGGACCTGTAATGGTATGTTAGACGCTGGCTCCTCTGACACAGATCCGTTTGACATCGGGTTCTTTTTTTCTTTTCTTTTTTTTTGGGGGGGGGCATCACTGCCCTCTGGTGGTCGTGGGAGCTACCCAGCCTTGCTCCTGGAGAGCTGCTGCTGGATTTGAACCGCCAAGTCCATGGGCCGCAGTCTCACATTCAACCACTACACCACTGGGGCTCAGCCCTTTTTTTTTCTTTGCATACCAAACAGCAGTTTCACTTAAGTAATAATCTACTTAAAACACTGTACTTCTTTTTGTCGTCGTTGTTGTTGTGACTTTTATTTTCCAATCAGTCAACAGCCTGACTTAGGGTTTTTTGACCCTTTTTTACGCAATGACTGTCCTTCCCCTGAAAATGTGATGAATCACACCTCCAGCATCATCCTCTTCGACCCTTTTGACCAATGGACAGGAATTCCTGATGAGAGCGAGCTTACCAAGTTTAAGTTCGTAATTGGGAATCCCTCTTTTAACGTCGCCAGCTTGACTGGGGAGGGACTGGACTCAACGCCTTTCCTTTTTCCACACAGTCTGTTCCCAGAGCCAGAGAAGCCTCGGAAGCCCAGCTTGCCTGCATAGCCACTGTGGTCTGCTCCACCGTCAACTGACTCCTCATGCTGGACATGCCGGATACCCAGAGGAGCTCCAAGGTCGACGTTCATGTCACACTCGTTCATGGACACAACCTTGTCAGATTTGGTCCCCGTCACCTGCTCCTCATAGATCTTCTCATTGTCATTGATGGAGATTACGTCCCCTGTGATCAGAAAGGCAAATCATCTCAATGCATTTTCTAATACCGCTTTGGGGTTGGTAAGGTCCAGGAAGTCAGGACTCTGAGACTGGAACTTGGAATAAGTGGCCACTTGCAAGTGGACACTCTCCACTTGAACCAGCCCCGCTTCTTCCAATAGCAAATTCTGCATCATCCAGTGAGGGAGGTAGCAGAAGTCCTGTAGCCACGAATTTCAGCACACCACAGTGTGTTATACAGAGAGTTGACCCAGAGTTCTTGTTGGTGAGTTTGGACAGCATGGGATGGTGATGTTCAGTCGGCTGAGTTGATCAAGAGCAGATGGTGGCATAGTTATCTTCCCTCCTTTCTCCACATCTGACCTGTCATTAGACCCTGCGAGCATGTCCATGCAGAAGCAGCAGTACTGTGTGGAGAAAGACCAGGGGGGTTGAGTGGTCAAACATTGTGGTGGTCATGTGCTTATGCTAATTTCATGATTGAGATGTAGGGGTGGAGTCCGGCCTGTTGATCTGGCGATAGCCTTTAAGTAGCCAATGAGGCCTCTGTGTGGGCATGGCTTTCTCCTGAGACTTCTGAGAAATCTCTCGATATTTCCCTTTTGGAGATGGGACACTATCTCCCCGGTTGTTGGGAGTTAGTCTCAGAAATGATGAATTATGGACAAGATGGCAGCATCCAAGGAGCTGAAGGAGCCAGAGGAGAAACAACACGGCCTTACCCTGATGGAACCAGACCTCTGAAGCTGGAGAAGCCACGTGGAGATCCCTGCCAGTGCTGAGTTGTTTTTACCACCACTTGATGCTGTTGATGGACCCTGAGCCCTGGAAGCGAGGAGTCAAGGGGAGACCCCTGCCAGAGCTGGGATTCTGCACCCACTGGCCTGTGACTTCATGAGTCGGAAGGAGACTTTAGAGACTGGTATTGGGCATAAGGGCTAATATCGGACGTAAGACTTTGCACTTGAATGGGTTGGGATGCCTTCTCAAATTCCCATTCCTCTTGTATATAAACCGTACCCTTACATCCATATGCATGTCTATGAATTTGTTCCTCTAGTCTACCCAGACTAACACAAACATGTTGAATAAAAACATGATGGACACCTACTTCTCCCAAGGAACACTTCTGAAGAAGAGTGAGCGCAGCTCACTCACACTGCCTTGGATGACTTCAGGGAGACTCGAACTCTCTCTATATTTTTTGATAGTTACTTTTTATTTTTTCAAATGAGTTTGTTAGGGGCTCTTAGAGCTCTCATAACATTCAATACATCATGTGTTTTCTATTTGGGGGGCACCACTGCCCTCTGGTGGTGGCAGCAGGAGACCCAGCCTTTGCTCCTGTGGAGCCGCTTCTGGAATTGAACCTCCAACCCAGTGGGCCGCAGTCCCGCGCACAACCACTCCGCCACCAGGGCTCAGCCACAATGCATCATTTGTATCAAGCGTATTTGTACACATATTGTCATATTCGTTTCCAAATATTTCCTACTCGAGCCCTTGGGATAAGTTCCGCTTTCCCCCTGAACACTGTGCTTTTTAAAGCTCTCTTTCTCTCTCATCATCAAGTCAATCCAGACTCACCACGACAGGGTAGGGCTACCCCTGTGAGTTGCCAAGTCTATAATCCTTGACTGGAGCAGCAAGGCCCGTCTTTCTTTTGAGAAGTGGCTGCTAATCTTGCAGTCAGCAGCGCAACTCATACTCATGACGTCACAGCATCAGAGTGATAACAACTTGCAGGATTAGTCATGACCCTTCGCGGCCAATGAACTCCTGTGAATGGAGGTGGGGGGGGGCGCGGATACCACTGAGGAAAAGGGAGTGAGGATGGAAGCACAGTTCGAAGACGGTGTCCGCCTCCCTGGGGGCACCATGTGGACCTGCTTGAGTGGACCTGTGTGTTGCTCTGTCCCTTCCCAACAACCATAGGTGAAATTAAACAAGAAGCCCGCCACCCAGTGGGTGTAGTGAGTTCCTCGCTGGGCTGCTAGCCACAGGTCAGCCGGTGACTCTGAACTGCTGACCTTGCAATGAGTAGCCTGACACATAATCACTATGTCATTAGGACTCCTTTGGATCCAATGGGCCTTCGTAAATAAGGCAGCATGCTCCATCTTCAGCCCCTGGGGCTCCTGCCTCTCAGAGGTGTCTGCAAGCTCTTAGGAGCGCTGATTCCACCCAGAAAGAACTCCCTGCAAGGGGGTACGGAGTGTTGCTTACCTGGGGCAGGTGGTGACCTGGGGAGGAAGGCACACCCAAAGCCAAGAGACTGTTTTTGCCCGCATAAAGCCCAGCCTTGTTCCTTCTTATCAGTCTGGGAATCGCTCCAGCCCTACTCTGGGCAAAGTCCCTGCCCTGCCCTGCCCTGCCCAGCCCAGTAGGAAGTTGACACTGATCAGTAACCTAGTCTTCTTTTGTGACATCCTCCCAGATGGCTTAGCCGGGATCCCCAGGAGCTGTAAATGGGGTGGCATCTGACCTCCTGCCACTCTTCTGCCCATCCTCCACCTGCATCTGCACCGAAGAGTTAGGCCCTGCACCTGTCTGAATAAGGCCCCGTTTCTCCACAGCCCTGACCCAAAATACACTCCACAACCAGGGACACGGTCCACAGCCGAGCCAACCCAAATCAAACTCGGTGCTAACTCATGGTGACCTTGAAGGATGGGGTAGAACTGCCCCTGTGAGTTAACCGAGTCTCCTGGAGGAGCAGCTGGGTTCAAACTGTTGATCTCCTTGAGGTTAGCACCCCAGAGAGTAACCACAATACCATCAGGGACCTACAGCAAGCACAGTTAAAATAAGCCACACACACACACACACACAATAGGTGGCACTTTGAGTTTTGTTTCAGGCTTAATATTAGGAGTCCTGGTGGCATAGTGGGCTACGCACTCAACTAACCACAAAGTCAGTGATTTGAGCCCACTAGCTGCCTCATGGGAAAAAGATAGGATTTTCTAGTCCTATAAAGAGTTTTTGGAGAAGTTCTGCCCTGCCCGACACTGAGTTGGTAATGGATTCATTGGCCATGAGGGTGGCTGTGTTTATTGGTACCCTACAACACTGCGATGCTTCAGGGAGACCACGTGGCAGTTACAAAATCTCCTGTCAACTTGTGAAGGAGTGGGGTCCAGCTTGTCAATCAGGTCGCAGCTTGACAGCCTCACTTTGGAGGTGCAGTGGAGATCAATGCCTCACTTCCAGACACACTCCCTGTGAGATATTCCTGTGAACAACTCACATGGAGATACACTGATAGCACCAGAGGCCTGGAGCTGGAGGAGCCAGGAGGAGGCTCACACCCGTTCTGGGATGCTTCCACCACACGAGCCAAGAAACTGAATGGCATATTGCAATGGGCAGATCCTTCACGCAAGACCAAGTGGAAGTGTTAAAAAAGCAAAGAGGTCGCTCTGGGGACAAAGGTGCCCTTGACCCAAATCCTGATCGTTTCTGTCACTTCCCATGTGTGGGTAACTAACTAAAGATGAGGACTCTATTCCCTAACTTTTAACAGAGGGACTCTGGAAGCCCTCCACTTTGGTAAGTTTGCGGTAAAGTCCAAGTGCATTATTCTGCTTTACACGTCATTCCCACAGATCCTCCCCTTAAAGTGAACACATGGCTGATGGTATCTCCCTAGAGAAGCAGATATGATCCTTTCGCTCTCCCTTCCCACTGTGACACCCAAACCCCCCTTGCACCTTTTCCCAATGCAAGTATTGGGTTTCCTCACCTGTGAGCTCAGGGACCTTATCGGAGATACCACCCACCTTGTGATGCATGTAGCTACTGAATATGCGTGTCTTAAGGCTACTGATACATGTCCCAAGAGAGTAAAGGAGCTCTCACTTCCCCCAGTTTTCCACATGGACCATCGAGAGGAGCTAAGGGAAGCATGCTACCATACAATGGTCTCTCCTATCTTTCCCATCCTGTGTGACCTCCATATAGTATCGCCAGACAACTGTGCCCACTGCCCCTTTGATTGTTGGAGGCTGCGTTCCTCGGAACACATATGCATACAAAAGCCAGAGTGAATTAGGAAGACTGAAGATGAAATGCCGCAGCCCTGATGGCGGTGTGGTTACGAGTTGGGCTGCAATTCACATAGCCGCCAGTTCGAAACCACCAGTGGCCCCCAGAGAGAAAGACTGGACTTTCTGCACCAGTCAGCTGTGACAGTCTCAGAAACCCACAGGGCGTGCCTATCTGTTGGCATTGACTCGATGCCAGTGGGGGTTGGAGTTTCATTTTGATTTTTTGTGAGCATCACTGCCCTGGTAGGAGTAGGAGGCCCAGCCTTGCTCCTGGAGAGCTGCTGCTGGATTTGAACTGCCAACCCGTGGGCTGCAGTCCTGCACACAACCACTATGCCACCAGGGCTCAGCAGAGTTTCATTTTGTTTTTAAGAAGAAATGAAGCCTTTAGAGTATAGTGTCAGTGAGGAATCTTAAATATACCAGGTGTGGTGGTCATGTGCTTCTGTTAATTTCATGATTGAGAAGTAGGGGTGGAGTCTGAACTGTTAATCTGGAGATAGCCATTGAGTAGTCAATGAGGCCTCGGTGTGGGCATGGCTTTCTCCTGAGACTTCTGGGAAATCTCGCGATATTTTCCCTCATGGAGATGAGAAACTATCTCCTGAGCTTTGGGGAGTTAGCCTCAGAGATGACAAACTATGAACTGGACAGGATGACTGCATCCAAGGAGCTAAAGGAGCCGGAGGAGAAGTCACACAGCCTTCCCCTGATGGAACCAGACCTCTGAAGCTGGCGAAGCCACGTGGAGACCCCTGCCAGTGCTGAGTTGCTTCTACCACCACTGGATGCTGTTGATGGACCCTGAGCTCTGGAAGTGGGGAGCCATGGTGAGAGCCCTGCCAGCACTGGGACTCTGCACCCACTGGTCTGTGACTTCGTGAGTTAGAAGGAGACATTATAGACTGGTATTGGACAAATGGGCTAATATTGGACTTAGGACTTTGAACTGGACTGGGTTGGGAGGCTTTCTTAATGTCTTATTCCTCTTATATATAAACCATATCCTTATATCCATATGCATGTCCATGGATTTGTTTCTCTAGTCTACCTGGAGTAACACACATGGACAGCCAGAAGAATGGACCCTTTTGTCTTGGAAGAAGTACAATAGAAGGGAAGATAGTGAGACTTCATCTCCTGTGCTTAAACTATGTGGTCAGAAGAGACCAGTCCCTGCAGAAGGACATTATGTGGTGGTTCAAATAAATGACAG
This sequence comes from Nesogale talazaci, assembly GCA_004026705.1. Classification (NCBI taxonomy): domain Eukaryota; kingdom Metazoa; phylum Chordata; class Mammalia; order Afrosoricida; family Tenrecidae; genus Nesogale; species Nesogale talazaci. The sequence continues at coordinate 38,302 of PVJH01021060.1, forward strand.
CCACTGTAAGGTCTTGACATTTATAAGAGTCTTTTATTCGGTTATAACTGGATTGTAAGAATCTGAAAGGGGGGCTGAGCCCCAGTGGTGTAGTGGTTGTGCACGGGACTGCGGCCCACTGGGACGGAGGTTCAATTCCAGCAGTGGGGCTGGGCCTCCTACTCCCACCACCGGAGAGCAGTGATGCCCCCCCCCCAAAAAAAAAAGAATCTGAAAAGGACTCCTTGATTTCATTCCTGAGTGGGCATTTCAGTCCACCTTTAGAGGCAAAGTCTCATTTATCATTTGTCTAGGACTTAAGCAAGCATGGGAAGAAGCAAAAAGTAAAACTAACGTTATTGTTCCTTAGAGTGAGGGAATGTGACAGGGCACAGCATTGGTTATAACTTCCTGGTTAATGAAATAAGAATAGTCCTATCAAAAGGAACAATACTATTCATAGCAATGTTCTCATCTCGAGAACATAAGAGGACAATCTAAATTCAATTGCTAGGGACCTTCCGAGACAGGAAGGGGAAGAAGGCAGGTCATTCTGCAGTCAGCAAGATGGTGTTACAGGGGCTAGTGCTCGTCTGGCTTAGGCTTCAAGCTGCACTTTCCAAATCACCTTTGTCTGGTTGATAAATGTTGTCTCGTGGCAAAGTGCCCAAAGTATGTGAGATGAAGTCTTGCCATCTTTCCTTTTATGGAGCATCTAGCTGTATTTCTTCTGAGGCAAATTTATTCATTTTTCTGGTTGCCCATGGTACATTTATTATTCTTCACCAATAGCCCACACTAGCCATTACAGAAAGACGGGGGTAGTTGGGGCCGGGGGGAAGTGTCTAAGGAAGAGAGGCAGGCTTGGAATGGAGATGTTCTTCATGGGTGGGGCAGGGATGACATGTGCTCAGGTCGAATGGCTATATTCCATCTGGGAAAGCTGGTTTGGTGGGTTTGAGGAGCTATAGTGAGGGACCCTCTGGGTTTGGGTCCAGCAGTGAAGCTTTGGGATTGTTGCTGAGCAAAATGAAACTCCAAACTGATATAAGGGAAAGGAACACATTGCCAGGAGCCACAGGTGGGGGGGCAGAGGGGGAAATATGGCTCTGAGTAGGTGCCAGA
>PVJH01021061.1:0-39437 GCA_004026705.1 Nesogale talazaci
GCCCTATGGTCAGAGGGTCAGGGCCGAGCAGTGTTTTTGCTCTGCTGTGCAGAGAAGCTGCTTTGGGCTGCGGCCGACCCCTTGGCGCCTCTCAACAACCAGGAGGAAGGCCGGCATGGCTGTGGTCTCTGGTCCGTCTCAGCAAGGAACCCTGATTCTGAAATAGTCACCTCCCTGCTGCAAATGCAAAAGTCGGTGGGGGACCCTTGTACCCTCCACCCCCCGTGTGCCGCTCCCCCAGCTGCTCCTCGCCAGTGAAGCTCTGGTGAGCCTGGTCCTGCCAAGCTTCTGGCCCGCGGACCAAATGGTGCGAACAGTTTTCCTCTGTCACCTCCAAGAGTCGCCCAGGCCGGAGACACACACCGACGATGCACTGGCATGTTGTCTGCACATTTCTTGTCTCTCTCCGATGGCCTCTGTGCCTTTGTCCCCAAGACGACCGGGCAACTGAGTCACAGAGCTTCGTGGAGTTCATGCTAGCCCCTTTCTCCTATAGATCGCCATCCTTCCCTCTTGATTTTCACACGGAATACACGCCATCCTTCTATCCCCCCACTGCAGAAACCCCCTGCTGTGGCGTCCATCGCCCTTTGGCCCTGGTGGGGAGGGGGGAGAGGGGGCTTCGGGCCACAAAGTCAGCAGATTAAGTCTCACCAGCCACTCCGAGGGAGACAGACCCGGCTTTTACTCACACAAACCGCAGCAGTCTCAGAAAGCCCCCCCCCCATCAGTTCTCCTTGCCTTCCCAAGGTGGCAAGGAGCTTTATCCCTGAGTTACCAAAAGGGACATTAGGAGAGAGCAAGAATTTTGCTTTTAAAAGGAAAAAAATCAAACAAACCCAAAACAAGACCAGTTTTGCAGATATACATTCCATATTCCAGGCAATACAGTGGATGAAATATATTAAAGACAGCAGTGCTTTTATCATTCCAATCAACTTTAGAACCTTGTCTTCATTTCTGTACCCATTATGGTGATCTGTGCATCGCCCCCCTCCCCAAATTTCTCTGCCGTAACCCTAAGGAACTGTTAATCACCTTAACTATCTCTATACCATTATCTATTCTTCATTGAAAATAAAGAAAATCGTTCAAAGAACTACTACCAGAAAGAAATAAAACTGATAAACCTTGATCCAAGAGAAAGCAGAAGATACTAGAAGCCAGAACAAATGGTAAGTGGGTCAAATGGAAAACATGTCCTAATGTGTTAAACATTTTCCCTGAGAAGACATACAGTAATTCTCATGCCAACACACTTCTGTCTTCGGAAGAGGCTGGTCACATTCCTAGGCAGTGCTCCAAGGAAAATCGACGGAGGCTTGACACACTCGGGGACTCTGCCAATGGTTTTTGGACTTTCACTGTCTTCCATAGCCTTTTACAAACTGGGTGCTCTGAAATTAGGCTCTCATAAAAGTCCCTCTTTGGATATTAGACTTTATCCTTGACAAGCCTTGACTCTCACAGGTCTCAGAGACCAACATTTCTCTCTGCCTCCGCTGGTTATGAATTCCCAATGAGATTCTCTGATCGCCATTATAGGAGTAGCTATTAATTGGGGTGACCATGGGGCAATGCGATAGGGCAGGATATGTTTAGCCTGCCCCTTTCCCCACTAAAGAAAAACCTCACCCCAACAATGGTGAACCCTCCACTCCCACTGAAAGAAGTTGATTTTAAGATATATGTGGCCGTCATGTGCTTATGTTAATTTCATAATTGAGATGTAGGGGTGGAGTCTAGTCTGTTAATCTGGAGGTAACCATTGTGTAGCCAATGAGGCCTCCATGTGGGCATGGCTTTCTCCTGAGACTTATGGGAAATCTTATGATATTTCCCTCATGGAGTTGAGAAGCTATCTCCCCAGTTGTGAAGATTTAGTCTCAGAGACAACGAGCTACGGACAAGACAAGATGGCAGCACTGGAGGAACCAGAGGAGACGCCACATGGCCTTACCCTTATGGAACAAACCTGTGAAGCTGGAGAAGCCAAGTGGAGACCCCAGTCAGCGATGAGTTGCTTCTGTCACCACTGGATGCTGTTGATGGGCCCTGAGCCCTGGAAGCGAGGAGCCACGTGTAGACCCCTGCCAGCACTAGGACTCTGCACCCACTGGCCTGTGACTTTGTGAGTCAGAAGCAGACGTTATAGACTGGTATCGGGCACATGGCCTAATATCTTACTTATGACTTTGAGTTGGACTGGGTTGTGATATTCTCTTGATGTCCTATTCCTCTTGTATATAAACCATTCCCTTATATCCATATGCATGTCTATGAAATTTGTTTCTCTAGTCTACCTGGACTAACACAATATGGTGCCAGGAGTGGGGTACTAGAGAAATAAATCATAAAGATGGAAAGTAGATACATGTTTGACTTGTATCTCATGGTATTGTTACTTCTTGGGCTAGCCAGAAGTCAGATATGTCCTTGCAGTTTACTGAGTTATTTTCTGGAAACAATATGACAAGTTAAAATTGTGATTATTTTATTTGGAAGCTGTCTTTGCTTATTCCTATATAAAATAAATACTGTTTATGTATATCTTGAACTTATGGGTAAAAGCCGCCATTTGAATGTCTCAGAATATTTACTGCTTAAGAATGCCTGACTGAATTCATGGATCCATTTTGATGCCTTCAGAGACCCAATTCCATGTTTTTGTGTAAACAGTGATTTAGATAAGGACATATATAAGCTTGATAAGTATTGACCTTGACTGTTTTAAGAATTAAGTTTAATTTTGGGCTCTGCTGTTTATATTGATTTATTATGCCTATTGTTGTAAATATAAGGATGTATAGAAATGTTTATTGGGAAGTATGAAGAGAGCTTGTAAAACAATTGCCTCAAGCCATCAATTAGGTCATCAGCTGAGTTTAGGATTTACCTTCAGAGATTTATCTGAAGAGAGTGGCCCCATCCTGTCCTTAGATGGGTTTATGCCACACCTAGAAAGACTTCTCTGAAGAAATTTTCCCCACCCAGTCTTTTGGAGTACTCAGAATATTTGCATTCTGAGAGAAGGTCAGACTGTCTGTTTCCTTGGAAAATCTGACTAGTGATTATTTTCAGAAGCTAAGGCATCTGGAACCATGAAGATAGCTCCTCTCTGGGACTGAATGTTAAAGGAAGCCTGTGTCAGGCTGAAATGTTTGTTAGGTGACCATCCAGATCTCCTCTTTGAGCAGAAGTAGGAGAACTGTAGCAATAAATAGATGGGTTGAGTTTGGCCACTGACACTCATTGACTTAGTTCACAGGAAATAGAGAAGATGAGAGTGGGTTGATTGGTCTGAAGTTCATGACCTAGCTTGAGAGGGCTAGGCGTGTTGAGAATTTGTGATGGGACCATGGTCTAAAGGGAAGGTGACCAATGGATACTTTGGTGAGGCTAAGTGAAACAGCCCACATTGAGTTGACCACAACCCGACAAGAGGAAGGGAATTGTTTTGAGTCTGTGAACTGGTGCATATCGCTGCTAACTTTATGGATGTCCTGTCCTAATTTGACTTTGCTAATGGATGTACACTTCATGAGTTTCCAACTGGAATGAAGATTCTTCACGTTGAAAGATATGATTGTTTCCTCAGAGCAATGGGTCGATGTAAGTGATCAAAATAGAAATTAGATACCCAAAATGGGGGATAAAGGCACGAGGTGGTTGGCTTACAAACTCTCATAGGTGGGAAAATATATATTCATAGGATTATAGGATCAAGGTGTAGCTATTATGTAACTACAATTGTAAGGGAAAGGATATATTTTGTTTTGTTCATGTATAGAATGTTACTTTTAAATGATGGTGACACATGTTGAATTGTATGCATTTTAGTTTTATCTTGTTAGATATAGATATGATTTTATTGTTTACTTGAAAGTTACATATGGTTACAGAGTTATGTAAATATGTGAAAATAACAAGGGGTGGTCTGTGGCAGTCATGTGCTTATGTTAATCTCATGATTGAGGTGTAGGGGTGGAGTCTACTCTGTGAATCTGGAGATAGCCATTGAGTAGCTAATGAGGTCTCCATGTGGGCATGGCTTTCTCCTGAGGCTTATGGGAAATCTCATGATATTTCCCTCATGGAGATGAGAAGAAGCTATCTTCCCAGTTGTTGGGAGTTAGTCTCAGAGACGATGAATTATGGACAAGACAAGATGGCAGCACTGGAGGAGCCGGAGGAGATGCCACATGTCCTTACCCTGATGAAACAGGCCTGTGAAGCTGGAGAAACCAAGTGGAGACCCCAGTCAGCAATGAGTTGCTTCTGTCACCACTGGATGCTGTTGATGGACCCTGAGCCCTGGAAGCGAGGAGCCATGGGTAGACCACTGCCAGCACTAGGACTCTGCACCCACTGGCTTGTGACTTTGTGAGTCAGAAGGAGATGTTATAGACTGGTATCAGGCACATGGCCTAATATCTTACTTATGACTTTGAGTTGGACTGGGTTATGATGTTCTCTTAATGTCCTCTTGTATATAAACCATTCCCTTATATCCATATGCATGTCTATGAAATTTGTTTCTCTAGTCTACCTGGACTAACACAATATGGTACCAGGAGTGGGGTACTAGAGAAACAAATCATAAAGATGGAAAGTAGATATATGTTTGACTTGTGCCTCATGGTATTGTTACTGTTTGGGTTAGCCAGAAGTCAGAAATGTCCTTGCAGTTTACTGAGTCTATGATATCTGTTTCTCTAGTCTACCTGGACTAACACAATATATACATATAGGGGAGTGATAAGTGGATAGCAAGCATTAGAGAGGCATTCTACCACGTGGTTTGGGGGACTGGACTAAATAATGATAGGGCTTGCGATGGGATACCTGTCTTTGTCCAGGTGAATGGTCTCAGTATCTTTGGCCCTCTGTGATTGACTAACTTCACTCAGCATGTGGTTCAGCATATGGTTCTCCAGGTCTATCCATGTCATGAGGGCCTTCTTAGATTTCCCCTAGATGGTAAAGGTGAAAGGAGCAAGATGTGGTTCTTGGAACCCTAAGCCTATTCCTACTTTGTCTGTTGAAATGAACCCTAGGTAAAGATGAAATGAACCCAGCAGGAATATGTTGAAATCCCTGCCGAAATAGGGAGAGAGGAATTGAGATCTCTATCAAGAAAACAGTGGGAGTGGGGTGTCTGGGAAGAGAAACCTGAGGATTTCATGACTCCATTTCATGATTTTCCTGATGACCAGGCAGGACTGCACAGTCACCTGGTGAGGACGGAGGAGAAATGAAGCGTGCAGAGAGAGCTTGAGATGGTATGGATGTTCTGTGTCGAAGGTAAAAACAGACAGACAAACTGACAAGAGTCAGGGGCTGCCTGCACTTTCTTTTGGAGACTGTCACCTTACAGGACCTGCTCGCCAGGTCCTTTCTCTCAAGAAATTGTCTGGGGCAGAGCAGTTGAGACAGAACAGTGATTGGGTTCCACCACAGACTTTTCCACTGTGTAGGAGTCCCCGTGAGTCTTAACCCTAACCCTCACCACCAAGCACCAGCCTAAACCCTAACTGTTTCACTAATTTGCAACTGAAAGGTGAACATTTCACTATCAGGATCTTTGCTGACACGCATCAAAGCCCTCTGCCATGGGTCAGACCTACTCATAAGGACCCTTTGTAAGCTTGCTGACATAGCCCTTCAGAGGGACCAGGGAGCCTCATCATTCTCTAAGGAGTGGCTGGTGAGTTTGAACCTCCCACCTTGTGGCAAGCAGCCCGATGCTTACCGCACAGCCCCACCAGGGTTGATCTTATGGGAGGTTTGAAACAGCACCAGAGTTCAGGCAGGGGGAGGGGAGTCAACAGCAGCGTCCAGGCGCCCATGCCTCCATCCCCACCCTGCAGTGTGTGCGGAGGCTCCAGAGGCAGGTGGCAAAGGGCGAAAGCACCACTGAAGCCCTGGCTCAAAGCTGCTGCTGCTGCAGAAGCTTGCTTCCCAGCTGAGCCGGGCTCACCAACACCTGCAGCAGTCGCTGGACCAGCAGGAAGTGCTGTGTGGACCTGCTCCAGGCCCAGAGGTCAGCCTGCTTCCACCATGCACCCCCAGAGAAGCTGGGCAGTTTTGGCCGTTCACCCCAGCTGCTGTTCTCCTGGGTGTGGTCTGAGGACGTGGGAACAAGGTAGGAGGCCTCCTCCTCAGGGGCAATGGGCATGGGGAGGCTGATAGGGCTGTGTGGGTGGATGTGGAAGGGAGTCCCCCATTAACTGGGTCCAGGCCTTTGGATCCTCTCTGCTAGACTGTCACTCACCCCTCCTGTTCATACCGGCCACCGTGCCCATACTCATTACCTGCCCTGTCCACTATAGTCATGGATACAGGTGTAACAACAGAAGCAACATCCTTCACATCCAAGATGCCTCCTGGGAAGATCTACTCTGGTAGCCACTGGGATGTGAGGGTGTCTAGGGAAGTGATGACCACTGCATCACGAGAGGGGACAGAGCGTAAATGAAGATGTTTTGAGACCTGAGTTCATACAGCCTTCTGATCATAGCTGGTCCTAAGGTACTACCAGAGTATCTTCATCTGGGTCACAGAGAAGATCTGAAGGTAAGACAGACTTTGAGTCCCAGTCATGTGAGAAGGTGGGACCAGACTCAGACTGATGGGTAGGGAAGGGATGCCTGTGGAGCAGAGAGTCATTGTATGTTCCTGGCACTTGGCCTGATGTGCTACAAAAGAATTTTCCTACCAATCTTGTAAAAGGTCACATGTGTGCGTGCGCACATACACACACACACACACACACACACACACTAATGAAGCAGGAATAGTCTTTAATGCAGTATATCCATTCCCATTTAGGGATTTTTTGCTCAGTGCATATGTCCATTACTCCCCCAATGGAAATTTCCTCCAATTGTATTGACAGTCACTGGGGAGGTCTGCCCCCACTATGGTGACAACCCGGAGAGACTGAGGTGATGAAGCCTGCTCCTTTTCTCCTCTCAGTCTTCTCCTTAAGTGCCCAATGCATCCCATCCATTCCATCCCAAGAACCCAATTCCTCCTTGAACTTGAACAGAAACAGCAGCACTCATGTTTGCTGCTGGTTGATTTGTACAACATTCATATGAAGGCCTGTCCTTTGTGCCTTTCAGCTTCACAAGATTCCTTTGATCCTCCAGCAAGTGAACTACAGTAGATCCCAACTCTCAGCAGCCTACACCTCACCCCGAACTCTACTGGCTGGAGTCAAGAGGGCACAGGGATAAGGAAGAGCTATGCAGGTGCACATTTTGAGAACAAGATCTTCTTAAGATATTCATCCCTCTGTTGGACAAAGGGGACAGCACTGTTGAAATTGGGGGTGGGCTGGGAGTAAGCCACATTGCATGTTATCACTTGCATCAATTTTGTGAAATGTCTTCCATTATGACTGAGCATGTGATTATTGAATGACCCCTACATGTCACGAGTTGGAGTTAGATATTCTTATTTGGGGCACACACTGTGAAAAGGTGTGGAAGTTTGGTAATTTGAGGCACATGGAAGTCTTCCTTGTCTTGCATGTATCCCTGTGGCCTTCCAGTAAACACAATTTAAATTGCTTCCCGATCCACAAACAAGGTTCTGGGAGAAACATCAAAGAATCTTTTGGGAAAAGATTTGAGTGTCTGACCTGCTAAGTTCATCGATCCCAACAGGTTAGGCAAAGGACCAGCCCCAAAATGCTGTTCTTGTACTCTGTTCATGTCCTCTCTCTCTTCCCTGGGACAGCTGTGTCCCCTGTGTGAACCCCATCTTAGGTGGAAGACCACTGCCTTTTTTAAAAAACAAAAAGTGGGAAATGCTCAGGATTGTGTTGGCTTCCCAATGGATCCCTCACCCTTGTCTGTCCCCATTGTGAACTTCATTTCTAGTCAACAGTGGACTAAATGCAAACTTGTAGGAAGAACAGACTGGGCGATGTTGCTTGTCTTGGAAGGATGAGTTGGATCAAGGGAACAGAGTGAGGCCAGCCCACTTGGGACCATGCTTGGTCTCCGCTCCTCATGGGTGTGCTCTCCACTGGCTCTCTGTTCCCTTGAGGCAACTGCTCTAAGGCATTGAGGGAAATAGGCTAGGGGCAGAGAGGAGGAGTCATGGTGGGGCAGTCCTCAAGTAGTAGATTAGGTTTTCCTCCAATGTGAAGAAGAGACTTTGGGTTTCCCCATGAAATTCTACTGGCTCATCAAGATCAACTTTGTGTATTCAGTTGTGTGTCTTCAGTGTGTTGGGTCTTTAAGGACAGGCTCACTTTTCCTCTGTGGGGAGAAGAGTTTGCCTGTGAACTGCAAGGTCAGTGGTTCCAAGAACTGGTAATGAGAAAAATCAGGCAGTCTGCTCCCACAGAGATTCACAACACTGCAGAATCCAGGCAACAGCTCTATTTTCCCTGTAGGGTCCTGATAAGTTAGCATCTATTTGGTGCCAATGGGTTTGTGGTGGGTTCACTGCTGACAGCTCCCTGGGAATGGAATGAGACCTGGGAGTCACTTGGTGCCTTTTAATCCTACGGTACTCTGTGTTTGGTTCCTGTACCAACTATTTCGGGATCACCTGGGCACTAGCCAGAAATGCACATTTTCTGGCCTGAACTAAGACTTACACATTGAGCAACTTTGAGAGTGTGGGCACCGGGTATTTGGGTGGGCGTATCCAGGCAAGCGGCATAGGATCAGGCATCTATAGAGGTTTGTGGAAATAAAGGCATACAGATTTCCTACCAATGTGAAATGTTGCATATTGCTTTGCAACATTAGTTTTTGACTCAACCATATGACATGAGCATACTCTAATTCTTGAGAATGATTCCTGATGGTTATGTTGGGTAACTACCAGCTGAGATCAAAATGATGGCAGTGAGTTTTGTTTTGTTTTATGGGTCTTCATTCTCGTTATTTTTTCACAATTTTTTCACTATGTACGTTGTGATCATGTATATAAATATATGTATACATAAGTGTATGTAGGTATGCATATAAATATATATATATATTTGGTATTCTGGCTAATAGTGAATACTGTTGTCAAAATCAGAAGCAAGGAAAACCCCAGTGCCATAGAGCTGATTCTGACTTGTCCTGACCTAATCCAGGGTTTCCGAAGTAATAAATCTTCCCAGGAGCAGCCAGACTCCTCTTTATCCCAGGAAGGCACCCTCTTTTAGGCTTATTCATCTATTTATTTTCTAGAAAGATGCAATATTTTATGAAGCTCCTTACCCATTTGCATTTCTTCTTTTGTGCCTATTCTTGGAATGTTCATTTTATATTGTGTGAGCATTCCTATTTAGGATTGCAACTACTTTCCTCTTTTGCAGCTTATCTTTCTTAGGGTATTTGAAAAATTCATATGTAATTCACATATCATTTGATTCCATAGTGCAATCATTTGAAGAGGGTTGTGCAAACATCACCGCAAACAATTCTATAACTTTTTTTTCCTCTCATGTCCTCATTATTGTTAACTCCTCATTTCTCCCCATCAACCTCCCATGCCATGCCCCTAGGAAATTTTAAAAAATCATTTTTGGGGGGCTCATTCAACTCTCAGCACAATCCATACATCCACCCATTGTATGCCAAGCACATTTGTTGCCTTCATCATTCTCAAAACATTTTCTTTCTACTTAAACCCTTTGTATTAACTCCTCATAATTTCCTTCCCTCCCCCCTCTCCCAGCCCTCATGAACCCTTGATAATTTGTAAATTATGATTATTTTATCATATCGCACACTGTCCAATGTCTACCTTCACCCACTTTCCTCTCGTCCTTACCACAGGGGGAAGGTTATTTGTAGACCATTGTAGTCCTTTCTACCCCACCTTTCCTCCACTCTCCTGGCATTGCCCCTCTCGACACTGGCTCTGAAGGGATCACCTGTCCTAGATTTTCCATGTTTTGGGTTCCTTTTTATACCAGTGTATATTCTCGGGATTTTTCAATGAAAGACGTCTTCAGAATGGTGCTTAGAATCTTATAAGATATGAGGGAAGAATGAAGAAAAATGATGAAATGATAGAGAATAGAAAGACCATACACCAAAGGGAAATACATGAGCTAAGGGGCAAGGAAACATAAACCAGTATGAAATTCATGGACTTTGTCCACAACTGCAGGAAGCACAGAACCGCACCAGTTCCAAAGAGAACAGCCAGGCATACATTAACAAACAGGAAAAAAGTCAAATAAGATGTTCAGAGAAGCTGAGAAAAACCTGAGTGCTTTGTATAATCCAAGTGTATGATCAGAACAATTGGATTACCGGAGGTACACACAACAAAGAACTCAACGGAAAAATAAAGAGGGAATTCTTGGAAGAAAATGTTCCCAGTTGAAAGAACAAAAACTAGGCAACCATTCAAGAGGCTGAAATAACACCACCTAGACCGACATCCAAGAAGAAGTCACCAGGGCATATAATAGTTACACAACCCTACTCTGAGGAAAAGGAGAAAAATTATGAGAGCAGCTAGGTAAAAAGAAGCCATAATAACTATCTAGCACAGAAGTGACAAAGCCCATGTGGAAGAGACACATCAGCCTGTGTGACCACGAGCTGTCGAATGGATTAGGTATCAGGCAGCAAAGAAATCAAAATTATATAGTTATAAATGAGGGGGAGTACAGATTGGGGACACAAAGCCCATTGGACGTTGAAGTGACATCCCCTTACAGAAGATAGTGGGAAGAGACTAGCCAGTCAAGGTACAGGGTAGCAACAATGAAATATGCAACTTTCCACTAGTTCTTAAATGCTTACTCGCCCCCCCCCCACCCAATGATCCCAATTGTACCTTATAAATCTGGCTAGACTGGAAGATGTACACTCTTATGGATAGGAGCCAGAAACATGGGGAATTCAGAACAGATGATTCCTTCAGAACCAGCCGTGAGAGTGTTGATAGCAGGAGGATGGAGCCAAGGTGTGGAAGAAAGGGGGAACCAATTTGGGGGATCTACATATTTCCTCCCTGGGGTACGGGCAACAGGCTAGTGGGTGAAGGGACACAGCGGGCAGTGTGTGATATGACAAAATAATGATGCTTTGTTAATTATCAAGTGTTCCTGAGGGAAGGATATTGGGAAGGGAGGGGAAATATGAGGTGCTGATATCAAGGGCTTAAGTAGAAAGATGATGTTTTGAGAATGATGATGATAACAGATGTATAAATGTGGTTTGTTTACAATAGATGTATGCATTGAATGTGATGAGTTGTGTGGACTCCCAATAAAATGATTTTAAAAAAGTTATACGTGGGGCTCACATTTTACCTCTGCTAGACAATGTTAAGTTAAATATTTAAATAACTTAGGAGACCATTTACATATTTTCCCATTCAGAGAGTGTAGTATGGAACTTTATCTAAAAGTTCTTTGATAAAACGAAATAAATATTTAGAATGTCTCACCCTATCATAGTTATGCAAATATTTTCAAGCATTCTCAGGATTCTTCGTTGGAGAACAAATTTGGGACGGGTTGTACAGGATTCAATACTAGAGGAAACATGGAAGACTTGGAATATTTTAGCTGAGCTTGGGTTGTGTGGAATTTTAAGTCATGGGCACCATCCTGGGAGAAATAATCAGTTGCTAGTTGAATATATTGTTCTGAAGCTCAGGAGTGAAATATGATTTGAAAATACACATGAGAGTATCAGCCCATTATTTGCTATCTAGCTTCTGTATAGTCTTCTTTTAGCTGCTTATTGGTTGTTGTGTGTGTTAATAAGTCTTTGTATGTATGGCTTGTGATAAGAGCTGTATGAGCCCCCAAGAAAATGGTTAAAAAAATACTGGCTGATAGAATACAAAACTACGTAAAACAAATAATACACCATGACCAAGTGGGATACACACCAGGTTTGCAGGGATGGTTCACCATACAAACCACCATTAGTATTATTTGGCAAATTGATATGAAATCTTTAAGCCCACACAATCAAATAAAAAATGCAGAAAAAGCATTTGACAACATCCAACACCAATTCCTGTTTAAGACACTCAAGAAGATAAGAATGGAAGGAAAAGTTCTCATTATAATACAACCTATATATGAAACACCAACAGCCAACATGGTAGTTAATGGAGAAAAGACAGAAATAATTCACTGAAAAAGTTGACCAGACCAGGATGCCCCTTGTCCCCACTCATATCTAACAACATACCGGAGGCGCTATCTAACAGCATAAGGCAAAGAAAAGACATCAAAGGAATTTGTCTGGGTAAGGAAGAGGTGAAAGTATTGTTATTCACAGGTGATATGATTCTCTATATGGAAACTCCCTGAATCTCCACAAGGGGAGTCCTGAAAGCAATAGAGTGGCAGGATACAAGATCAAAAATCAAAAGTATACCAAACTTCTATACACATTAGACAAGAAAACGCAAGAAGTCATGGAAAAGGTAGTACTATTTACTATTTATGACGGCCAAGCAGAAATCACATAGCGGTCTATTCTTTGCCTGAAAGGTGGCCTCCAGGAATTCCTGTAGTTCCAAGTTCAAAAGTTATTTTGGGTAATAGTCTCTGGGGTTCTTCTTATCCCTTTCTGTTTCCTACATATGGCCCTTTTTAAAAAGGAATTTGTGTGTTGTTTTACATTTTGCTATTATTGTCTACAGGACTTTCTATTTCTGCTGTGGTGGTTCATGGTTAGAATGGTTAGTAGTGTTAGCTGGGCATAATTTAGTTCCTCTTGTCTCGGGTTTGAAGAGACCGTGGTTTGTGTGGGTGTTTAGTTCTGTGGATTACTTTCTTCTTTGAACATTTGATTTCCTTCATTTTCGTTGGTGCCAAGTGTGTTTAAATCAGTTGTTGTCATCATAAATGGCCACGTGCAAGCTTTTAAGATCCCAGGCAATACTTATTCAATTGCTGTTCTGTTTCATTGCTATTAGATTGGCTTCAACTAACAGGGACGCTGGGTACAACATCAGAAAACAGGACCAGTCCAGCTTTATCCTCACCATTATTATGCTTGAGCCACTGGTGCAGCCATTGTTGGTTGATCTTGTAAAGAACCGTTCCCTTTTCACTGCCCCTCTACATTCCTGAACTTGTGTCCTTTTCCAAGGACCGGTCTCTCCTGACAGCATGCCCCAAATATGTGAGACAAAGTCTTATCCTGGTTTTTGAGGACCATACTGGCTACTTCTGAGAAAGATCTGTTTATTCTTCTGTAGATCTGTGGGACTTTAAATATTGTTTCCTAACATCATAGTTCAAATGCATCAATCCTTCCTTGAGCTTCCATTTTTGATCTCGAGTTATGAAATGTAAAATATATGGGGCTGAGCCCCGGTGGCGTAGTGGTTGTGTGCGGGACTGCGGTCCACTGGGATGGAGGTTCAATTCCAGCAGTGGGACTGGGCCTCCTACTCCCACCACCGGAGAGCAGTGATGCCCCCCCCAAAAAAAAATGCAAAATATATGATTGAAAATATGGTGTCTTCTTTGCAAGCACACCTCGCTGAGTGTGCCCAATCCCTTGTGAAATCTCTGTGGCTTGGGTCAGGTGAATGTTAGTCCACAAAGTGATAATTTTGGTTTCTAACATTTTGAAAAGGTCTTGTGCAACAGACTGTTCCAGTACACCACGTCATTTAATTTTTGACTGTTGCTTCCATGAGCATTGATTGTGGACCCAAGTAAACCAAAATCCTTGACATCATCAATCTTTTCTCCCTTGATCATGAGATATATCTATCCAGTTCAGAGAGTTTTTTTGTCCTTCACTTTGAGTTGTGATCCATGCTGCAGACTTTAATCTTTATATCAGCAAGTGCCCCAAGTCCTGTTTGCTCTCAGCAAAGTTGTGTCCTCTGCACATCACAGGTTGTTAAGGAATCCCCCTCTGAACCAGATGCTGCATTCTTCCACAAATAATCCAGATTCGAGGATTATAGACTCCACATACAGATGTAATACGTATATTGAGCAACACAACCATGGCACATATTTTTTTTCTGATTTTAAACCAAGCAGTATTTCCTTGCGGTGGCCTCTTGATTATTTGTCTACATGTCCTGTATGATTATAATGAAATATTCTGGAATTCTCATTTTTCATAATGATCTCCATAATTGGTTATGATCCATACAATCGAATGCATATAAATAAAGCACAAGTCAACATCTTTCTGATAATTCTGTTTTTAAGCAAGATTGATGTGTTATCAGTGATAATACTATTCCTCATTCCATGTCCTCTTCTGAATACTGCATGGATTTTTGGCAGCTTCCTGAGGATATATTTCCCTATCCATTCTTAAATTATCTTCAGCAAAATTTTAGGGGTTCTGCTGGTGGCAGAGTTGTGTGTGTTGGGCTGCTACTTAAGTGCAAGGTTAGCAGTTGAAACCCACCAGCCGAAGCTCAGGCAAAAGATGGTACTTTCGACTCCCACAAACAATATCAGTCTCAGAAAGCCACAGGTCAGTTCCTCTCTGCCGTATAGATCCCTATGAGTGGGAATGGGCGAGACGGCAGTGAGTGAATGAAGGTGTTGAATACAAAAGGGATGATTTGACTTGAAACGCACACTGAATAATCCACAACAGATTTCTATCTTCTTTATTAAGACAATCCACGCAAAGCATCCCACTCAGGACCACATAGCAAACACTTCAAGAGTGAAAAAAAAACAATGGCATCTTTAGGGGCTCAATGATTCTCAGTATTTCCCACACTATCATCAGAAGTATGTCCTGGTTTCAAAAGAACTACTGTGGCTGTAGGCAACACACCCTCGCACTGGCTTCCTGACTAAAGCGAAGAGCTGGGCATGAAAGTCATGCTCTCCTTGGCCTTTTTCTGACATCATAGAACAAAAATCTTTCCTAGAAACCCTAGCAGATGTCCTGCCATCTCAAAGGCCAGCAAAGAGTAATATTCTGGATTAGGCCATGTTTTGGTATGTCAAACTCGGGTCCCATGGTGGCACAATGGTTCAAGCACTGGATTGCTTAGTAAAAGTCCGGCAGTTGGAATCCACTCAGACAGGAGGAAGATGATGCAGTCTGTTATAAATATTTATAACCTTTGAAGCAGTGTGGGCCAGTTCTCTCCTATGCCATCGGTGGTTGTGAGTCAGAATAGACTCAGTGGCAGTGCAATAACAAATTACTCCAACATACACTGATGAACAACACTCACAGTCTTCATCTCTCAGTTTCTGTTGGTCAAGAATCTGGGCATGGCTTCCCCAGGTACATCTGACCCAGGGCCTCTGAGGAGGTGGCAGTCTAGCTGTGCCTAGGACTCTGTTTCCCTCTGACGGTTTGACCAGGGAGGAATCACTTTCAGGCTCATATCAGTGACTGCTGACATGGCTCAGATTTACGTCCAACTTCTCTAGGGCTGCAGCATGACCATGCAGCTGACTGCTCCCAGTGATTCCAGAAAACAAGAACCAACTCCCAAGGGAGAAACCACAGTTCTTCTAGAAACAAATCTCAGAAGGAGTAGCCCATGTACTCCATTTATCAGAAACGATTGCCTACCAGCTGCCTACCAGCCCGAAACCAAACTCTTTTTAAAAGGCAAGGGATTTTGAATTTGTTTCTCTTTTTAATATTTTCTGCTTTTCCTTGGATTGATGCTTTCCCATGTTTTGCTTGGTCATTTTTCCTGAGGTGCATTTTTTACACTTTTGTTTTTTATTTTATATTGTTTTGTCTATATGGAATCCAGGTTAGGTGAAACTATATAGAAGATAACTACTTAAATAATTTCCTCAGGGCATGGTGGGAATGCTGAGGGGTCTGGGGGGAAGGAGGGAATAGTAGCTAACAATAATGAGCTCAAGGAAGATGCAAATGTTCCAAAATAGATTGTCATAATAGCTGCACAACTCTACCATGTCATTGGACTATTGAACTGGATGGTATGTGAATAAAATGGCAATAAATCTGTGAGAAAAAAATGCAGGTCGTATTGGCTGAGACCAATCATGTGACTTCCCCTAGTCTGGCCACCTTGTTTTTAGAGCAGCATAGGGATTCTGTTAACCAGGAAGAAAACCAGCAGAGTTTGAAAGTATTAACTAACGGTATTCTCTGGAGAGATGCATTATCATCTCTTACAGAATTTTGGCTGCTATACTTGTGAGCTGGGGTTGCTTGTGACTTTGTTTGCTATACATATACATATAAGTAGATCAATAACAAATTGGAGGAGAAAAGAAAACTCTTTTATACAATAGCATGCCACCAAAAAAATGAAGGATGTCTGATTGAGTTAGGAAATCTCAAAAAAATGGTGACAAAAAGGGATAAAAGTTTGATGAGGGATGGCATATTTAAGTAGTATGCACTGTATTTTAACATAAAAAACAGGGATGCCATACCAACTACAGTTTAGACCAACTACACCCCCCACGCTCCCCCAGGTATATTTGTAAACAAATTATGCCAGGGGTGCTCAATATGTCGATTGTGATCTACTAGGACATCAGAAATGTACTCTGGGTAGATCACATGGCATTGAAAAGTTAGACATAATTGGGTCATCAATCCCATCACTTTGTTGATATTCAGCGCAGCCAATCGGATGAAATCTTCGGTGTGAAGCGCATGCGCAAACAAGTGTGCTAATGTATTTCTCAATAAATGTATTAAATACATAAAAATATGCTTTGCATTTTTGTAGTTAGTAGATAATTTTGAGATGATCATATTATTAGTAGCTTGCATGCTGAATAAGTGTGAACTCCCCTGCACCCAACTGTTTTATACGTTGTTATTAAAAAAATTGCATGGTGTTTAGGAAAATGGCAGGGTTGGGTAATGGGAGGGCACAGTTGATTAGAAAAGCTTGTATATTCTATGTTTAAAAGTATAGAATCTTCCCTCAAATTCTCCACTATTTACAAGCAAACTAACTGCACAGTGAAGAAACCTAAAGCACATCGCCTGAACCAATTAGACAAGATCATTAATATGGGACAAAGCAACCTCTGGAGAATACAAAGAGTATCACTGAAAAGAATATTCATCTTCATGTCTACAATAAGGCTACCCAAATGCGTAATGGAAATGGGATCATGAGGAAACCGGGTGCAGAAATTCAAGAAGAGTATGCAGAGCAGCTGACCCGCCCTCTGAAGGAATGCTAAAGGTCAAGGGGTGGGGGAGGGGTTGGCAGTGGGGAACACAAGCAAGTACCTTTTCCAGGTGGACAGACACTGAAAAGGTCTGACAATTATCTCAACCTATAATGCTAACATGGATGTGATCGGTTCTCTCTTTCTACCCCACCTTCCCTCCAACCGTCTGCTATTGGCACTCCCACCATTGGACCTGAGGGGTTCAACTTTCCTGACTTCCCCACATTTGCAGTTCCTATCTGTGCCAGTGTACATCCTCTGGTCTAGGTAGGTTTGTAAAGTAGAATTGGGTTCATGATAGTGCTCCCTCCCGCGTTATTTTTGTAAATACACTATGCTGTGTTACATACATTGCTATAGGGCAATTGAGTAGGATTTAGGAAAATGGCAGTGATGGATGTGGGGAGGGCATGACTGATTAAAAAAATCATGTACATTGTTTGTGTAAAAGTATGGAATCTTCTACCAAATTACCCACTATTTATTTACAAACAAGCAAAGAAACTGCACATTGAAGAGACCTGGAGCACATCACCTGAACCAATTTGATACTGGACAAAGCAACCGCCGGCAAATACAAAGAACATCACTGAGAAGAATATGCACCTTCACATCTGCATTATTGCTACCAGAATTCATAATGGAAATGGGAACATGAGGAAACCGGTGCAGAAATCCAAGGAGAGTATGTAAAGCAGCTGACCTGCCTTCTGCAGGAATGCTAAAGGTGAAGGGGGTGGAGAAGGGTTTGGCAGTGGGGGACACAAACAAGCACCTTTTCCAGGTGGACAGACACTGAAAAGGTATGACAATTATCTCAAACTATAACGCTGACATGGATCTTACACCAGGGAAAAAATGCCACCAAACTCACTCTACAAGGAAATAAGCTATTTAAATATGGGCTCTGCATTAGCCAATAAGAGCTAACCCACTGCGGTCTAGTCGATTCCCACTCACAGCGACCCTAGTCCTATGAATGCTGAATTTTCCTTTTTCTGACCACCATGCTATAGTCGGCCAGGGCAGCGTTTGGAAACAGCCAGGGGCTTCTCAAGAAAAAGACCAAGCTTCCAACTCTGACCACGAGTTCCCGGCTCCAAAATCCGGAATGCCATCTGCCCTGGCCCTTGAGGTCGTAATCAGTCAGCGTGGACACAACGGCAGTGTATCTGGTTTGAGGTTGGGGCTTTGGGTCTCAGGGGACGCTCATCACAGCCAGTCCAGCACTGGAACGGTTGGGAACATGGAGTACGTACTTGTTGGCGGCCGTGTGCTGTGCTGGTGAAGGGTGACAGGGCACACTGGGGTGGGATGCAGACCGCTCTGTCGTGGTGGTGCGGCCGTGCGGAGGTTGATGGAGAGGCGGAGCTCCTGGCAGGTCCGGTGCATCCTAGCGTCATCCTGGAAGGTCATCCTTTGTGCAGTGGGGGCGGGGCTGGGGGCGTGGTCTTCAGTGGACTGACAAAGGGGAGTCCTTTTTGACCTCATGCACTTGCGTGCGCTTTGCCTCACATACTACCCGTCACCACAGGGGACGTCACTCCCAGGAGGCTTTGCTGCCAGAGGGATCCCTTTGGGAGCTCCGCCCCGCCGTCCTTTGGGCCTGAGCCTGCGTGGGGAGCAGCTGGGCCGGAGCCTGCCAGTACCCTGGGCCGAGAGAGATCAGGCGGAGCTACCAGGGAAGGACGGCTCGCCTGGGGCTGGACAGCGCCTTGTTCGACGGCTGACGACGGCCTGGTCGGCCTAGGCCATGGACCTCACAGATCCCAGCAATGGGTTCCGCCACCGCGAGGTGATCGGCTTCATCAACGACGAGATCCACAGTAACTACGGGGGGCTGGACTTCTTCGAAGCCTTCGGCTCGCAGCCCTGGGAGCAGGTGGAAGACCACCTCCGGGACGTCCTGAACAACGAGCTGCTGCCCCACGACATGAAGAGGGCCTGTGCCTGGAGCGGGCTGGCCTTGGGCGTGCGCGCGGCCACCCGGCAGAGGCAGCAACAGGCCGGGCGGATGTGGCAGCTGCAGGAGCAGGTGGCGGAGTGCGAGGCGGCCACCAGGCACCTGGCCTCCCAGCTCCAGCGGCAGCATGAGGAGCATCGAGAGACGGTCTCGCGACTGCACTGCATGCGGGTCGCCCTACACAAGGTCATGGGGGAGCGGGAAGTGCTCCGCAGCCAGCTGTTCGAGGCCGAGCGCTGGGCCCAGACCATCCTGCCAGCCCTGATTCAGGGGCGAGCCCTGCAGAGTGCTGCAGAAGAGGCACCCCAGATGGCAGTCATACTTGGTCCAGGGGAGGCCTGGGGAGCCCAAGGCGAGCTGGCTGTGGCCTACCCAGGAGGGTCCCACGCTAGTCTGATGCGCACCCAGGGAGCCCTGAATCCCTTGGCCCAGGCCTTCCAACCTGCTTCACCAGTGCCTCAATGCAACAGGTTTTCCGGCCTCACGCCCTTCTCCTTCGGCTTCCCGCCTCTACTGCCTCTACAGCCCCAGGTCGCCACGGAAACCAAAGCGGTGCCCTCTGCAGCACCACTGCCACCCCTAGCAGTAGGCCCATCCCAGGAGCTTCTGGGAAAGTTCTGTGACCTTGGCCCCTGGACGACAGTGAGCACATCGGAGCAGGATCCGTGGGACCAGAGGGACCAAGGCCAAGGGAAAGGAGCTTCGAGACCCCCCTGGGCGAACCCCTCTGAGTGGGAACCACCCGAGGAGCACAATAGCTGGCCATTAAGCGGTAAGAAAGTCATTGACGCCCTGCAGTGGGAGAAAAGAGGCCCCTCACCTGGGCCCTTGTGGCAGAGTTTTCCTGCACTTGGCTTGAGATCATGCGAGCGAACCTGCCTATTTATTTTTAAAAATATGAGCGTCATTTGTTATCCTGGGTATCTAGTTTGTGTACAACCAAACAATGCAAATATGCTTCTAATTCACTTTCCCTCCTTTTATAAGCAAGGTTAGATGTGATGGAGGAGTCCCTGTTGTCCTAGTGGTTAATATTGGGCTGTGATCTGCATGGACAGCAATTTGAAACCACCCGCCCCTCTGTGGGGAAAGATGGGCCTTCTACACTCATAAACAGCTTAGGGAACGCACTGGGGGTGGGAGTGCTTTTGCCCAGTTGTACGGGATCGCTATGTGTCCTCTTAGACTCCATGAAAGTGTCTTTGGTCTTTTGGCTTGGGTTTATGTCTGAGGGGTAAGGACACTGAAGGGTTTTTAAGACTGCCATCATTGTCTCTTTAAAATATTCATTTCTGGTATGATCCTTTGAAACGCCTTCAGAATCTACTTTACTTTGAACTCCCAGTATGGGGTGACTTTATTCTATTAATTCTTCTTAGATTATTAATTAAAATGAAAGAATCAAGCTCGCCTTTTACCAAACTATGATTGATTAGTCAGCAAAAGTGATCAGAAGTAGAAAATAGCTGAAGTTGCTTAACATTTTCAGATTTCTGATAACCTAATTTTTTATGTAAAGCTTAAAAATGTAAGCTAAAATATATTTGCACTTCTAGTCTTGAATCTCTATCTTCATAATAGATAATTTCACCTCAAAATATTCATTTCCATTACTTTTCATTATTTTTCTTTCTATTGTGGAACAAAGTGTAACTTATCCATTATTACAAAAAAAATTTTAAAGCAACTCTGAAAAAGCATCCTTTATGCCATCAAGCACTAACCACTCTTAGCAAAATATATGTGTTTTCACATACAGACCACTGTTCATTATCTTGTGCCGGTATAAGAGACAACTCATTTGTATCTTTACACCACAGGAAACTAGACATCTTCAAGTAGGTTGCTGGCTCTAGGACAAGGGTTTGTCTCAGTGTAGTTCTGGAGGAAGGCTGTTATCTCTCTGAACTCCTGTCCCTAGTGAACCTTCAAGTGGCTTCCCTTGTCATCCCAATGTCTGATTCACTGAATTATTCAATTTCTTTTACATCTAAATGTGACTGACTCAGTATACAGCCTACACTAATCCTGCCCCCTCAATGTAAGTTCATATATGACGATGGCTTCAAGCATCCTAAACCACAGAAGTCCAAGGCAATCTTACACAGGTTTCTAGAGGCTTTCTTCAAAGTTATAGCCCATTTTGAGGCCTTGTGTTTCTCTATAGAAGCTGCTGTTGTGTGGGAGCCACCTAATGAGAAGTTCATGAAGCGCCTCCACAGGCGCAAAGGTTAGGATTTATAATATGTATTTTTAGTGGACTTAATATAATGCAAAACAGACACCTTTCCCCAGCTTTATGTTGCAGTGGGGGCCTTCAAATAGTTTGTGGGTGAGAAAATGTCTCAGTTCCATTTTTCCATGAACATGTTGAAGCCTCCTCATATCTGCATGTGTACCATTGCCTCCCCCTGTCTCCCCAATTTTTAAAGGGATGCTTTTGCATGCCAATAAGTGCAAAATTTCTTCAATTGCACTGAAGGTCATAGGAATAGGGGGTCTGCTCTAGGTTGATACATATTGGACTCAAGTAATGAAGGATGTTCCTTCTCTCCTCTCCTCCTTATCTGCAGCTCTCAGCATCTGAGCATGACTTTACGTGTGAAAGGTCCTGCTTTCAAAGCATACCATTCATTCTATCCCAAGAACCTGGCTCCTCCTTAAGCTTGCGGCTGTTACACTACACAAGAGCAAAAGTATTCATATTTGCTGCTTAGTTAATTTTTGCAACATCCTTAAATCATGTCTTTTGTGTGTTTCAGCTCAGGGAGCCTCCTATGATGCTGGTGACACTCCCTAGTCAGGAAGTGATCTACAAGAAATCCTGGCTCTCAACAGCCTACACCTCAGTGAGATGTGCACGGACTAGAATCTCCAAGAAGACGTAGGAGCAAAAGAGAAAGAGATGGCCAACATACATTGGATGTTCAGTTGCCATGTTGGGGAATGAAATGAAATGAGAATGGGGGTTCTGGAGTGGGTCGTGTTCCGTGGTGTAGATTAAAGCAAGTTCATGAAAAGTCTTCCATTATCTTTATTACCTTCTATAATTGACAGATACTGACGGTCTAGGATGTATTACAATCTGAGTTTGCCATTTTGTCCCGGTCCACACACTTGGAGAAGATGTGAGAACTTTCATGCGATTAGACAGGGAGAGCCTAATTGTTAGTGGTCTGGTCTTCAAGGAAATGTTCTTGGAGTCCTGTCCTGATCCATGGATCCAGCAATGGAGCCAATGTCAAAGAGACTCATGAAAAGACTGGAGTGTCTGGGCTGCTTTGCTCATTTATCCTAGGTGAGGCAGAGGAGCAATGGGGAACAAACTTGAAAGGAATATTTTTGATACTCCACTGATGTCTCCCCTCCCTTGAGGTGGAAAGATCTATTTCCTGCATCCAAGTGCCAGGCCTGAAGACACCTGTGTTCTGGTTTTGTTTGTTGTTGTTTGATTTTAAGAACACATTTGCTGTTTTTGTTTGCTTGGTGCTTGTGAGGAGATTTTGTTCCCCCTGGAGCCCCCATCCTTGGGGGAGTCCTATACTAACATTTTCTCCAGTCCAAGGCAGACAAAAAGGTAATTGGACTAGGAAATCAGAGCTAGAGCAAGCGCACGTGGAAAATGCTCCTGGCCCTCTCATCTTCCATTTGGTGTGTTCTCTTCAGGACCTCTGAGTGGCCCACCCCACTCCACCCTCCAATTTCTGATGAAATTCTGCAAGACTAGGAAGGTGTTGGGATGGTGGATGGGAGAGTGTAGCTCACGCAGTAAGTTAGGGCTTACTTCATTTTTTTAAAAAATAAAAGACAACTTGCTTTTCCTATGTTTTTCTATCCAGCTCAATAAGATAAATTTTTGTATGATTTTGATCTGAAGCCCTAAGCCTAATAAAGTATGTACATGTGCTGACCGGATTCTGTGTAGAGTGTGTCTCAAAGGAGACTTACAGAGCACAATCTCATTCCAGTTAGAAGACTTCTAGTCGCCAAGTGAGCTACCGTGGATTACAAATGGTTTCAAGTTATTATTTTTTGTCACTATTCCCTTTACTGGATGGCATCTCTATGGGGCATGAGTGGAGTAGACATCTACCCCAACTGGGAACACTTGTACCAGGCCCCCTACATGCACCAAGACCCATTCCCCTGAGACTTTGCCCATTGTCGCTTTGGGAAAAACTTGCCTTTGTGTCTTACAAGCACACTCCCTTCTCACTCTTCAGTGCATCATCTCTCCAAGGTGCTCAGAACTCTAGGAAGACCCCGGCTGTCCACTGGGAGAACCAGATCAATGTCCCATGATGCACAAGGAAGTGGTGGCTGGTGACCTGCTGAGAATGGGCTGAGGGTCCTGGGCAGAGGAGGACTGTGATGGTCACATGGAAGGTGATAGTGGGGAGGAAAGGAGTCAAAGGTGGCATGAGAACCAAAGCTAGGTGTTCTGGGATCAGGGCTAATTTTTAGGTACTCTGTGCTGAAACAATCTCTAGGGGTGCGTTGGTGCTGATGACAGCAAGATCAACACTATAAACCCATTAGCAGCGCCACCATAGAAAGCACAGCTGTCTGCTCCCCTAAAAATCACAGAAACTCTCCGGGACATTTCTTCTCTGTCCTGTGGGGTCACTGTGTTAGAATCTCCTTGAGCCACTCAGTGGGTGGTGGGATCAGTGCTGACAGCTCCCTGGGAATGGCGGGAAACTTGGGAATCGGTTGGTTCCTTTTGATCCTGTCATTCTCAGTGACAGGATTCTGGATCAGCAGGATCAGGATCACCTGGGGACTCCATACAATGTGAGCAATCTGGCCCAATTGAGACTTGCAGACTGTGCAGCTTTGACAGGAGCCACTAGGTCCTTGAATGGGCAGATACAAGGGATCGGGAGAGTAGCTGAGGAGCAGGTAATGCTAAAGTTCTGTATATAGATTTCCTGCCAAATTATGTTGACTACATACTACTTTGAAATATATGTGGGTTTTGTACTGCACATTATGACATGAGCATGCACTGAGTCTTGAGAACCACTTATTCATTTGTACTTCCTCTGTGTTAATGTGTGCTCCCTGTTAATTTACTTATGGAATATACATGCTATAATTTTTGAGCATTCTGAGTTGCAAATTGTTTTTCCTTTCATAGTTAGCATTTCCATTGGTTTCTGGTGGCATTTTGATTGCCAGAAATGTTCAGTTTTTATACATAAAATATTGTGTTTTCCATTATCATTGCTTCCATTTATCAGGAAGGTCTTTCTTTCAAGATAATATGTACAGTCCTCTTAATTTTTGTCTTGATCTTACAGAATTGCATTTCTATTCTACATTTATTATCGATATGTGTTGATTTACAATTGTTGCATAAATATATTTTCCCACAAATATCTCAGCATTTTTGTTCAATGTTACAAGCTATTTCATGATTTGAAAATATCATATTTATGAAACTCTTAATACACACAGACAAGTTTGTAGTCCTGCTGGATTATGGTTTGTTCCATTGATCTGTTTGTGTATGACAACTATCTACCATTTTTCATTGTTCCATCACACATTTTTTTGTTCTTTTGCAGGGGGGTTATCACTGCTCTCTGGTGGGAGTAGGAGGCCAAGCCTTGCTCCTCAAGAGCTTCTGCTGGATTTGAACCACCAACCCAGCGGACCACAGTCCCTCACACAGTCACTCTCCCACTGGGGCTCAGCCCCCCATCACATATTTTGATGAACAGAGTGCATGATGTAACTCAGAATTCATTTCAAATATTTTCTTAGTGAATTTCACTGTTTCTTTTCTCACTTAACAGTTTATAACCCTCTTTTGAGACATACCCTTAAGCTCACTGCCTTTGAATAGATTACAATGTAGAGAGACCATGTGAGACCCTGTTGGTTTCTGAGGCTTCAATCTTTATGGGAACAGACACCATCGCTTTTCTTCCTCAGTTTCCTGCAGGTTCAATCTTCTGACCTTATGGTTAGCAGTCCAACGTGTCTTCCATTGCATCCACACCAGGGCTCCTTGAAGCTTTCTCTATTACTTCACAATTCCTTTCTCTCATTATTTTCGTCAAGCTAGTGAGCATGATTTTCGAGGACTCATGTTGACACATGGATAACAGTCTTCAGGCTATTCATGGAAGGATTCAACCATGAATCAGCCTTCGCCAAATCACTCTGCTACTAACAGTAGGCCAGCTGTGTTAGACAGGGTTCTCTAGAGACGCAAAACCAGGACACTAATAATTCTCTCTCTAAATATATACACAGAAAGATATCTAACATAAGCAATAAGCAGTTAACGAATCTATAAAGCAGTACAAATGGCTCAGTGCAACTCACTTGCATGAGACAGCTAGTAGACTGGCAGTCCTTTGAGTCTTGAGGGCCCCTGAGTAGTCTGTAGAGCAATTCAGGCTATCCAACCATAAGCACCAAGGCAGGTCACCAACAGTCAGCCTGATTACAGGGTCCAACAGTCCCTAGCTCAAGAGATGTATATTCCAGGAGCGTGGTGAAGCAGGTTTTTAAGGCACCTCAACTCACAGTGAGACAATCCATGGATTAGATGTTCCACGGGTAGTGTAGCTTGCAGATTGAGACAGAGGACAAACAAGGCAGCTGGCTGGTCTGAAGATACAAGATCAAGAGAGCGAGGTGGGGCTTGCTGAGCCATTTATATCTCTGCCCTTAAATCAATCTCACGTGTTCATTGGTCATGTTGTCATAACAAAACTCCCTATCCTCTTTGGCCATGTTGGCATAACAAAGCTACCTATCATAATTCTCCCCTGGTCCGCTTGGCACCTGTACATAATTTTAAGCCATATGTAATTCCCAGACTTCAATGAAATCAAAGTTATACTTTACATCAAACTTCTATCATACATATAAATGAGAGCACATTGAGTCCAATTACGTCTGATATAATATGTATAAACAAAAAATATATTCAATAAATTCATTTAAAAATTACACTGACAATCACAGACCTCGCTTTTGCAATTGATCACATGGTCGTAACTGATAGGTAGAACTTCCTCCTTCTACTATCCATTCTGTATTACCTTTGTCCTTAGCAATCATCTCAGCTGGTTGTGGTTTCTTGTCTGGTGGAGTATCCCAGACCTTCATTCCTGAGGGGTCTAGATCACTAGATATTCTGTCATGATAGGGTTGTAATTTACTATTTACCTTTATCACAGGGTATGGTAGTATTAAAACTTGGTCTATGGGATCTCCTGGATTCCAGACATATTCTTCTTTACTCCCATTATGTAACACAAATCCAATTTCTTCTTGGTAATCAGAATCAATCACACCACTCAGTACAGGGTACACTCAGTACCCTTTCTGATCTGTTGATCCAAAGGCATATGAAGCTCAAAGTGGCCAGGGGGCATTCTCAACTGCCAGTTCAGTGGATTCCATGCTGTGTTTCCAGGTGGGAGAGTTCCTTCCTCTGGGCCCGAAGCACATAGGGTTCCTGGGACAGGAAGAAAAAATGCTGCAAATGAGTCATTAGGAGTAATATTGAGTGGTGCCACTCTAGTTTCCACCCCTTGGTTCCTGGGCCCATGAATTCTGGCTATTGCCGACACAGCACCATATGTTGGCTGCTCATTTAAAGCATATACAGCGTCCTGGAGAACACTGCCCCAACCTCACAAGTTGTTGCCACATAGTTTGGGTCACAGTTGTGTCTTCAGGAGCCCATTCCATCGTTCTATCAAGCCAGCTGCTTCAGGATGATGAGGAACATGATATGACCAGTGGATTCCATGGGCATGGATCCATTGCCACGCTGAATTTGCTATAAAGTGAGTTCCTTAATCTGAAGCATTGTTATGTGGGATGCCATGCTGGTGTATGATACATTCTGTAAGTCCACGAATGGTAGTTTGAGCAAATGCATTGCATGCAGGGAAGGTAAATCCATATCCAGAATAGGTGTCTATTCCAGTAAGAACAATACATGCCACATCCATGATGGAAGTGGTCCTACGTAAACAACTTGCCAACACATCTCTGGTTGATCTCCCTGAGGAATGGTCCAGTATCTTGGACTTAAGGTTGGTGTCTGCTGCTGGCAAATGGGACATTCAGCATTGGCGATTGCTAAGTTAATCTTGGTGAGTGGACGTCCGTGCTGCTGTGCCCTTTGTTCATGTGCCCATTGGGCAATAACAAGAGTGACAAAGGAAAGAGGAGGGCCAGTCACCACAGTGCGTGTCATCTTGTCTACTTGATTGTTAAAGTCCTCTTCTTCAGAGGTAACCCTTTGGTGAGCATTCACATGAGACACGATTACCTTTACTTTATTGGCCCATTCAGAGAGATCCATCCATGTACCTCTTCCCCATACCTCCTTGTCACCAATCTTCCAATCATGTTCCTTCCAAGGTCCTGACCATCCAACCAAGCCATTAGTCACAGCCCTTGAATCAGTATACAGTCTCACACCTGGCCATTTTTCCTTGCAGATAAACTGGCCAGGTGCACTGCTCGAAGTTCTACCCATTGGGAGGATTCTCCTTCACCACTATCTTTTAGGTAGATCTCAGAAAGGGGCTGCAGTGCTGCTGCTGTCCACTTACCAGTGGCACCTGCATATCATGCAGAGCCATCTGTGAACCAAGCATGACTTTTCTGGTCTTCAGTTAGATTATCATAAAGAACTCCCCCGGAAGCCATAGATGCAGACTTGGAGAGAGAAGGTAATGTGACAGGAGTGGAGATTGTGGGCATTTGGGCCACTTTCTCATGCAGCTTACATGTACCTTCAGGTTCCATTCAGTCTTCACCAAGACCCAGTAACAGGCCAATAACTGTTTTTCAAAGGGGCAGTAGTTGCCTGCAGAGGATGGCAGGACTTTACTCCAAAATTCCAGTGGTTTATGATTCACCAATAGGGGTTGGTCTGCCAAAGACTCCACACTGCATCTTTATTGACAACTGATACCTCAACACCATTGGATCAGCTGGATCATATGATCCCAGTGACAGAGCAGCTTGCACGACAGCCTGAACCTATTGCAGACCCTTCTATTGTTCTGGGCCCCACTCAAAACTGGGGGCCTTTCGTGTCACTTGATAAATAGTACAACACCCACGTGAGGCATATGTTGCCTCCAAAATTCAAAGAGGCCCACGAGGCGTTGTGTCTCCTCTTTCGTTGTTCAGGGGGGAGGGGGAAGATGCAACAGCTTGTTCTTCACTTTAGTACGAATATCTCGACATGCCTCACACCACTGGACCCCTAGAAATTTTATCGAGGTGAAGGATGCTTGAATCTTTGTTGGGTTAATTTCCCAACCTCTTGTACACAGATGCTGTACTAATGAATCTAAAGTCTTTGATACATCCTCCTTAGTGGATCCAATTAGCAAAATGTCATCAATATAATGGATTAGTGTGACATTTTGTGGAATATACAGGCGATCGAGGTCCCTTTGGAATAAATTATGGCACAGAACAGAAGAGTTCAGTTGTGAAAGGAGGACCGTTGTGAAAGTGTATTGTTGCCCCTGTCAGCTGAAGGAAAATGGCTTCTGGTGATCCTTTGAGACTGGTTTTCAGAAGAAGGCATTGGCCAGATCAACTACCAGGAGAATTATTAATTTGCTCAAGCATAAGATCACATGCAGAACAGCAGCTGCAATTGGAGCCAACACCTGGTTAAGTTTATGACAATCCACTGTCATTCTCCAGGATCCATCTGTCTTCTTTACAGGCCAAATGGGTGAGTTAAATGGGGATGTGGTAGGAATCACCACCCCTGCATCTTTCAAGTCTTTGATGGTGGCATTGATCTCTGCAATCCCTCCAGGAATTTGGTACTGCTTTTGGTTTACTATTTTTCTAGGCAATGGCAATTCTAATGGCGTCCACTTGGCCTTTCCCACCATGATAGCTCTTATTCCACATTTCAGGGATCCAATGTGGGGTTTCTGCCAGTTGCTAAGTATGTCTACTCCAATGATGCATTTTGGAACTGGGGAAATAACCACAGGATGGGTTTGGGGACCCACAGGACCCACAGTGAGGTGTACCTGAGCTAAAACTCCATTGATAACTTGACCTCCATAATCCCCCACATTGACTGGCAGGCGTTCGAAGCACTTTGAGCCTCCTTGAATTAGTATCAGTTCAGAGCCAGTGTCGCGTAATCCCTGATGAGATTGATTATTTCCTTTTCCCCGATGAACAGTCACTCTTGTGAAAGGTTGCATGTCCCTTTGGGGAAAGCTAGAACAAAGACTAACAGCATAAACCTTCGGTGATATAGCAGGGTCTTCCTTCCCAGGGACCCAGTCTTTCCCTCATTCAAGGGGTTGTGGGTCTGTAAACTGGCTCAGGTCTGCGAGTTGATTGAGTGATTGTGACTGTCTATTCTTCTCTTCACCGATCCATCATTCTTCTGCCTGTATAGGTCACATAAGTATTTAGTAGGTTTTCCATGTATTTCACTCCTAGGGACACTGTGACTAAGTAGCCAATGCCATAAGTCCACACAAGACAGGATGCTTTGATTACTATGAAAGCCTTGTTGTCTATTATAACCACATCCACCCTATCTCTGTGGATTCAGTTCTGACACTTGCCCTCTGTCACCACGGAGTCCAATCAGCCCCATCATGGGCAAATGTTGGAGTTCACTTAGGGCAGTTCCCACTGTTAATCCTGGTGCACATAAAATAGCAATTACAGAAGTCTTCAGAGATGCTGGGGCCCACTTCACAAATTTGTCCCTGATGGTTGTGGTGAAGGGTATGTCCTCTAATAATTCCCTTCCAACATACCAATTTCCCTGAACTTTAGGATACCTCCTTCTACTGTGTACCAAGGCAGGTCAGGCACCTCAAGTTGGTCTAATCTAGGCCATCTGGCAGCCCATGCTTCAGTGAACCAGCCAAATAAGGAGTTAGATCCTCTCTTAATCTCTCTTGCTGAGACATTGAAAGAAGAGTCTGTGCTTAGAGGTCCCATATCCAGAAACTCAGACTGGTCTAATATTTGATTTCTTGCACCAGTATCTCACACCAGTATCTCAAACCAGGGATACTCCCCAGGTTTCTGCTTACACCTATTTGAAAACTCGAACAGTTCTTTGTGAGTATAGTGCACTTCTTCTTGGGTAATCATCTCAATGTCACCTTTAGGATTTTTCTTAGCCTTAATTTTGGCTACAGGTATAGAAGAAATTATTGATGGTGTGGGTGTTTCCTGGGTGTTCAGTAGAACCCCCTTCCCGCCAGTGGACTCTTGGAAGCAAGACTGAACAGCCCGCTTATGTAACATCTATATTCTTAAAAACTGAATGGGAGAGTTTTACTGTCCTTCCAGATCCTTGTGAGTTGAAATCCATCCATCAGCAGTGGGTGTGAGTGGATTTTTTTTCCTAATGATTTGATCTTAGTTCTATTCTTTCCTTCTCCCATGATACTAACATTTGCCATCTGTCAATTTTAGGTATTTATGTCATTGTGGTTTTTTTGGGGGGTGGGAGTAGAATTCATTGGTGAATATTCAGGGAAACCAAAGGTCATACACTCAGTTGCCGACCTAAAGGTTCAATGTAGAGGTGCCCAGAAGAAAAGTCTGGCAATCTACTTCTGAAAATCAGTAATGAAAAATCCTATCGAATCCAAATCTCCTCTAACTAGTGAAGTCAACTCGTGTTGAAGTGGTTTCTATCTGGCTGGGTTTGGTGAGGTGCTTGTGGACGTTTTACTTTTTAATTCTCTTTAAAATCCTACAAGATGGTGGTAGACTCATCTCTATTTTACAGATGGAAAATTTAGACTCAGAAAAGTTAAGTAACTTTTTGAAGGTCATAGGGCTACCATGTGGTAGAGTTGGGATTCAAATTCTGTTTTGGCACATTTGTCATACTATAATGCACTGAAAAGGAAGAAAAACAAATGGTGATTATTCAATCTGCTATGTAAGAAAATTGCAGCAATCAGTTTGTTTTTGCCATTGAAAATGACACAAGAACGTGTCCTACCTTCTAAAAACATGCAACCACAATTTTTAAAAAAGCCTGTCCCATAGATCCTGACTCATGTTGACGCTTGGTGTCAGAGACAACTCAGAGAAAAGGTATGGCAATCTACTTTGGAAGAGTTGGCATAAGAATTCCAATGGAACACAGTTCCACCCTGGAATCCTGCTGTTATCGTGAGTCAAGGTCAACTAATGACAAAAATTTAGTGTCCTCATAGGTGCATTCACTCATTTTCTTCTTTTAGAAAATGTCCTAATGTAGATTAGGGGAAGGTCTCTAGAGCAGAATGTCATTTCTTCCTTCAAGGAAGCATGCTGGTTTAGTTTCAACTCATCCATTGCAATCCCCTCAACACACCATTGCTTATTTCAGTTTCTGTGTGTCCCTTTTCCAGTACCCCTTCTTTCCTAGCCCTCTGAACTTTATCCTTGGGTACATGGGGTCCTTTTCATTTTCAGTGGGTGATTACTTTAGCACAGGTGTGATTTCTGGCCAAGGTCTGAAGGGTGACTGAGGGCCACAGACTTGTTGGGGAGAAAAGAGGTGACCAGTTTCTGGTTGGCCAGTAAAGCTTGGGCTCTTTTGTGATTTTGAGTTCTGTTCCACATTTTCCCCCAACTCTATCCAGGCCTTTCTTTTGTGATTCATTTCAAACTGGTTGGTACTAGTAGTCGGGTACCAAACTAGTTCCTATATCCTCAGGGCTGGACAGGTAAGTGTTTGTCTCACTCTTTGGACTAATTGTTTCCATGTGTCCGCAGATGTCCATCCCTCTCCCTTCCTTCAGATATGGAGACATCCATTATTACATCTGAGACGGCGACTCACAAGTTTTTCCTTTCCTTTCAATTTATATGTAGGCATCTTTTATTTTATGAGTAAAATGTCAGTTTTGCTTAAAAGCAATCAAATAGAATAAATGAGAGTTTACATACTTTTTAACTATATATATGCAGACATAATAAAATTAAGTTGAGAAGTTATTCACTAATTCTGAGACTAAAACTGATAAAAGCCATCAAGTTGTTTCCAACTCATATTTGGATCTCTGATTTGTGAGGACTAAGGAATGAACTGCTCACCATAAGGCCAGCAATTCTAAATGATCAGATGCCCGTCAGAAGACAAATGAGGCTTTGTACTGCCATAAAGACTTACAGTCTCTGAAACTCAAAGTGCCAGTTCTACTCCATTCTCCAGGATTGCAATTAGCTCACATTGACTAGATTGCAGTGATTCGAAACATTTCCCAAAGGCACACTAAAATCAACTATCTCCTGTGACGTGAATTTCATAGATTTTAAAACATATTTACTACTCATATGTCATAATTCTTTTTGTCTTATGGGAAATTTTATGAAAGCTTCAATTCTGAGCACCCAGCTTGCAGAAGGCTGTGGAAAATGATGAAAGTCCAAAATCCATTTGCAGAGTCCCCGAGTGCATCCAGCCTCTATGGCATGAACTCCGTTGGAGCACTGTCAATGGTGGATGAGACTTTAACGGGAGTAAGAAAGCAGGACTGGAGCAAGCCCATTTGGGAAATGCACCTGGCCCCCTCAATTTCTTTTTGGTGTGTCCTCTGCAGGTTCTCTGCACCCGTGAGGAACAAGAAGGGAACAGGATGGGGGAAGGGGGAATACCCGAAACAGTTTAGCCTTCAGTTTAAAGAAAAGGCAGTTGTTGATTTTTCTGTGTGATTCCATCCAGCTCAACAAGATACGCTTTTGTATGATTTTGGTCTGGAGCACTAACCACAAATAAAGTGTGTGCATTTGCTGACCTGCTATGTCCTCTGTGTGGTGGGTTTCTCAGCCAAGGCTTTCAGGGTGGTGACACCTTACTTCCCCAATTTCCCCTCCAGCCACTGAGGGGAAGCAAAACAGTCTCATTCACCGTTAGACAGTCTCTCTTTCTCATGAGAGTTACCAAAGTGGGCTGGCATAAGTGGTTGAGTGTGGGACTTCGGCCCGCGGGCTTGGCGGTTCACATCCAGCGCCGGCTATCAGGAGCAGCGCTGGGTAGCTCCCATGATCACCAGAGGGCAGTGATGCGAGAGGGAGAAAGAGAGAGAGAGAGAGAGAGAGAGAGAGAGAGAGAGAGAGAGAGAGAGAGAGAGAGAGAGAGAGAGTTACCAAGCTACAACAACAACAAAATGAATGACAAAAAAGTGTCTATAAATAGTTCCAATTCTTTCTGTTGACATTTAGGAGTATTTTCTGGTGAAGTCTGATGGGGTGCCATGCCTTGGCCCCAAAGTCCATTTTTGGTATTTCCTGTGAACTTCATTGCTTTGTCTCTCTGTTGCACTCCCCTTAGCTTTTCACTCTGGTGTGGTGGGATACGATCGAGCAGAATTCCCACATTGTACCTCCAGTGTTGTCACTGGTGATATGGATCAGTTAGGGACATCTTGCCTCATGGTGGGACCTGCCCTATGGTTCTTTCTGTACATTGGCTGCTCTGGACAGGAATAGTGTCCCCAGGTCTTGTTGGGCCAGGATGCTCTCTATATTTCCTTCCCTCTTCCTTTGCTTCTGTGTGCTCTGATCATCCCTGAGATATAGTTTCAACACTGTCCTTTGTAGTGCATTTTTCTGTTGGGGAGTGGGAGGGTTTCCACTGTATTAGTTACATAATCTGGTGTCAATCTTGGACCTGTGCAGATTAAGAATGAAGGGGTGGAGTCTAGTCTGTCAACCAGGTCATAGCCAATGAAGTCTCTGTGTGGGCATGGTCCTCACCTGAGGATGCAGGGGATTCCTGGATTTTCCTCATTGGAGGCTGGAGATACTTCTCTCTTTCTGTTCACTTCAAAGAGACCTTCTATTGACAAGTGGGTGCTACCCCTGGGAGCTGGAGAAACCACATCAACCTAGACTGGTTTAATGAGACCTCTGGAGCTGGAGAAGCCATGTGAAGACTCTTGCCAGCACTGAGATGCTTCTATTACCACTGACTGTGCACTCACTGGTTTGTGATCCTCCTGCATTCGGTGTCATTGCATGTGTTATGTGAATCTAAATAGGACTTGATAGTTTGGGATCAGACATATGGGCGAATATCAGACTTAGAGACTTGATCTGGACGGGGTTGGGATGTTTTCTCAGTATTCAACTGCTATTGTGCTATTGCTTATGCTTCTTATAGGCATGTGTGTGTCCAAGAGTTTGTTTCTTTCGTCTGAACACATAGTTGGAATTGGGCCCGGTTCCTTAGACGTTTCTATTGTTTCCCTGCTTCATGCCCATATGTGAATTTATGTCTTGGAACCGCAGCTTGAAGTCTGGTCCCTCTCTGCCTTCCTGTGGAGATACAAACAACGCCCTCCCCTTGGATGGGTTAGTGCCCTGTTCCCCTATTACCCATGTATTTGTTTTTCTTTCCCCCCTCCTTTATAGTTGGCCACCATATGTATCCCTGGATTGAGGCTGGCTCCTGTCATACTACCTGGGTCTCACCCCAGGAATGCTTGTATGTAGTAGCTTCTTCCCTGTGTCCCTTTTGCATTTTTAAACTTGCCTCAGTGGACTCATGTTGTACTTGTCCTCGTTCGCTTGGATTACTTCTCTAAGCATAATTTATACTTTTCTCCATTTTTTTCAATGTGGGAACGTGCTTCCTGCACTTATCACTGCTTTTTAGCAATGTGTAGTACTCCTTTGCATGTATGCACCAGTTTTTAAATCCATTTGTTCGTTGATGTCATTTTGGGTTGCTTCCAATTCCTTGCCAGTGTAAATTGTGCCAAAATGAATATTGGAGCACAGATGTGTGGCCGTGGTTTGTTTTTTTGCCTTTTCTGGGTATATGCCAGCAGAGCGATTGCTGGCTTACATGGTAGCTGAATTTCCATCTGATTTAGTTATCACCAAATTGATTTCCATAGTGGCTGTACATACCTATAGGTCTACCAGCAGTGGGTGAGAATTCCTATCTCATCTCAACCCCTCTAACAGTAGTTACATTCTTATTGCTTGAATTGGGCTTTTTCTTTTTTGTAGGTGTTAGGTGGTATCTCATAGTTGTTTTAATCTGCATTTCTCTTACAGCTCATGATCTGGACCATTTTCTCATATGTTTATTGACTATTCAGATTTCTGTCCATGTGAATCTTCTGTTCAGTTCTTTTTCCCACCTTTTCCATGGGCAATTATTAGTATTATTATTTTTGGAAGCTAGCAGAGTACTATAGATCTTCGTAATGAGGCCTTTGTCTGATGTGTCATTGCTAAAGATGTTTTCCCAGTCTGTGGATTTTTGGTGAATTCTTTCACTGTACACAGGTGTTTTATCATCAGCATAACTCACTTGTCAATTTCTGCCTAATCTGTATTTGTGTCTTTTCCTATTTCTGACGGCCTGCTCATTCCCTCTGTCAAAGTTCTCAGGTTTGTCCCAATTCCCTCATTGAAGGCCCCAATAGTTGGTGGTTTACCTCCAGGTCTAGGATCCACAGGGAGTTTATTTTTGTGCATGGAGTGAGATAAGGGCCGGGCTTCTTTTGTCTGTGGGTAGATACCTATTTTCTCCAGCACCACTTGTTGAAGAGGGAATCAGCTTTCCATTTGCTATTTTGGGGACCCTTATGAAAGATCAGTAGTCACTGTGCCGATGATTGTGTTTTGGGGTTTTCAGTTCTTTTCCATTGGTCTGAGTATCTGTCACTATACCAACACCATGTGGTTTTGACCATTGTGGCTGTATAATATGTGCTGAAGTCAGGTAAAGTGAGTCCTCTCAATCTGTCTTTCTTCTTGAGGAGTTGCCTGCTAATTCTGGGGTTCTTCCCTTTCCACAAGAAGTTGTTAATCAGTTTTTCCAATTCTTTGAAGAAAGATGATGGTATTTATATCAGGATAGCATTAAATTTACCATATATACTTGTGAATAAGTGCAAAATTTACTTGAGTATAAGCATATTTTAAAGCAGTCTTTGTGGTAAAATCAGGAACCTCGGCTGATATTTGAGTCGGCTTATACCACAGAGTGCAGAGTATCCCCAGCTGGGTGTAGGGTAGGCATAAGGTGAGCAGGGGTGTGTGAGAGCAAAGAGAGGGGGAAAAGTAACTGAGTCCACTGTTACTCTGGGGGGAAGAGAGAATAGAGAGAAACAAAATTAAAAGTAGAACTGAGCTCTGATCAACTGACCGTGGGGCTTGAGTAATTTAAACCTGCCCAGAGGCAGCAGCAAGTTGTGGCTCTTTAGAAGTAAAGGCCTTGTGCCGGCCAAAGGAGTCCAGCTCTGGCCAAGTCTGTGGCGGAGCTAAGGTTAAACCTTAGATGGCCTCCCCAGTGGTAAGCCAAAAGCCCACAGTACTACAAAACCAAGTGTATCTGTGCTACTTATCTTTATGGTGCTCCTCTTGTGACCCAGCAACGTGAAATGTCTCCCTTACTTGGTGTCCTGCACAGATTTCTGTGGATGCCCTCAGGATGAGTTAGTCAGTCGTCATCTTGCCAGAAGTCCCTGTTTGTTTTATTTTCATTCTCATTTGTTTCAAGGAATGTTTTTATTGTGATTTTTATTTATCTACTTACCCAGGGGGGTTTAAAACAAATATTCAATTTCTGTGCAATTGATTAGGGGAAGTTGATCGTCCTGTGATTGATTTCTAAATGTATGGCCTTGTGATCTGAAAAATAAAATTCGTTGTAGAATCTCAATATTTGAAACATACTCCATGTGCACTAGAAAAAGTGCATGCTCTGCTTTTATTGCATGAAGTAAATGTCTGTAAATGTCTGAGAGACAGGTTGATAAATTGTGTTGTTCAGTTCTTCTGTATCTTTGTTGATTTTTCTTTCCAGTCGGTCGGTCTTTGTTAGAAAGTGATAGTTTTCTAGTACCGTTGTACTATGATTCATGTGTTTCTTCAGGTTATAAGAATTTGATCAATATAGTTTGACAATCTTTTTTTCCCCTAAATTATTTTACTGGGGTTTCATGCAACACTTATCACAATCCATGCATCCATACATTGTGCAAAACATATTTGTGCATTTGTTGCCCTGATCATTCACAAAGCATTTGCTTTCTTCTTGAGCTCCTCATTTCCCCCCTCCATCCCCGCTATCCCAATCTCACGAATACTTGATAGTTTGTAAGTTATTATAACTTTGTCATGACTTACATTGTTCGACATCTCCCTTCACCCACTTTTCTGTTGTCTGTGCCCCAGGGAGGGGGTTATATGTAGACCCTTGTAATCACTTCCCCCCTTCTACCTCACCTTCCTTCCACCCTTCCAGTATCACCACCTTCATTACTGGTTCTGAAGGATTCATCTGTCCTGGATTCCCTGTATTTCCAGTTTCTCTCTGTACCAGTGTACATTCTGTGATCCAGCCAGATTTGTAATGTAGGATTGGGATCATGATAGTGCGAGGGAGGAAGCATTTAAGCGCCAGGGGAAAGTTGTATGTTTCATCATTACTACACTGCACCCTAACTGACTCATCTCCTCTCCGCCACCCTTCTGTAAGGGGATGTCTAGTTACCTACAGAGGGGCTTTGGGTCTCTACCCTCACACTTCCCCTCATTCACAATGAGAGGATTTTTCGTCCTTTGATGCCTGATACCCGATCTCTTTGGCGCTTCATGATCACACAGGCTGGTGTGCTTCTTTCATGTGGGATTTGTTGCTTCTCAGGTAGATGATCACTTGTTTACCTAGTTTGAAGGTCTTTCGACGAGTGCATGGATGTAAATTATCACAAGTCTCTGGTTCCATTTTGGCTTCTTTATGGTGTCCTTATTTGTCTCTCATTATGACTTTTACTTTGATGTCCATTCTGTCAGAAATTAATAATGTTACTGCTTTTTTGGGGGATGGGGTATCACTGCCCTCTGGTGGGAGTGGGAGGCCCAGCCTTGCTTCCGGAGAGCTGCTGCTGGATTTGAACCGCCAAGCCAGTGGGCCACAATCCCGCACTCAACCACTATGCCACCAGGGCTCAATAATGTTACTCTTGTTTCCTTTTTTATTACCATTAGCTTGATATATATATTCTACAAAGAATATATATATATATATATATATATATATATATATTCCATCCCTTGATTTTTACCCTGTCTTTATAACTAGTGTTTCTTTTTTCTTTCCTTTCCTTTTGTTCCTTGTGAAATATTTATTTCTAATGACAAATGAGATTTTGATAAATCTCATGATTTTGATAAATCATTTCTAATGATAAATGAGATTTTTGTCTTGAAGCATGGTGTAGCATGAGTAACAGTGTTAATTATACAATAGTAACCACATTGCTACATTTTGCGATAGTCTACATAAAAAGCCAACATCATTATTTTGTCATATCGCACACTGTCTGATGTGTCCCTTCACCCAATTCCCTATTGTCTGTGCCCCAGAGAGGAGATCACATGTATATCCCTGCAATTGATTCCCCCTTTCTACTCCACCTTCCCTCCACCCTCCGGTATCTCCACTCTCACCACTGAAGGGTCATCTGTCCTGAACTCCCCATATTTCTTAGCTGTAAATCTTTAGGGAAGATGTTTTCCCAGAATTTCTTATAGCACCGCAGCTTGGAGTTTTGCAGTATCAACCTTTCAACTAACTCCTGCGGCCTGCAGTGGCACATAGTAGATGAT
Source organism: Nesogale talazaci (assembly GCA_004026705.1). NCBI lineage: Eukaryota > Metazoa > Chordata > Mammalia > Afrosoricida > Tenrecidae > Nesogale > Nesogale talazaci. The sequence continues at coordinate 38,709 of PVJH01021061.1, forward strand.
CAGGAAGTATCTATGGAATTAAGGAAGGGAACAAAGAGACACACACCCTCACCCAATGAAAGCTGACTCCCATAAATCTCCAGCATTACCTCTTGGTATAGATTCTTCTGCTCAGAGCTCAGTCGCTTCCATTCTGCCTTTGTGAAGATGATGGTGACATCTTTCAGTGTAGCAGGTTCTATGATTGGGAACTTTTCCTTCTCCTCTGGGAGCCAGTCACTAGTCTGAGAAGACAAACTTTTCCCCTTAGGTTTCTTAGTCCATTTCTTCATGATTTCCAAACTCCCTCTGAACATTCTGTGACAGAACCACTTGGAATTTGTTTCAATTGCAGATGCACTTCTGTGTGGGGGTGACTTTTTCACACTTCAGCTATAAAACCCACTCACTTTCCTTGCATCCAGGACCAGTCTGTAAGGTCTTCTTCAGATTCACAAGGCACATGCAATGATGCCAGGACAATCACCAGCCAGTGGCTGCAGAGTCTTGTGTATCTATGGTGGTAGAATCATCTTGGCACTGGAAGGGGCCTCTCTGTGGCTTCTGGAGCATCTCAGCACTGTCAGGAGTCTCTATGTAGCTTTTCAGGCTTCAGAAGTCTGGTACCATGAGGGTAAGCCCATGTGGCTTCTCCTCTGGCTCCTCCACTTTCCAGGATTCAGTATCTATCAGCATGCTGCTAGGTTGTCTTGTCAGAAGAACATCTCCAAGGGACTGAGGCATAACTCT